>APFE030794916.1:40266-86281 GCA_000404065.3 Pinus taeda
CGAGGTATGAGAAGGCTCTCTCGGGTCAGATTCGGTAGATCTTTCAATAGGATGAGCTGACCCAATTAGGAATAAAGATCTTAGGCTAGTAAATTGATATAGGAAGGTTTGCTTGGGGTTTTTAATTTAAATAATGGGGTTTTTCTGGGCTGAATGGGCAAGATCACAGTTTGAAACAGAAAAATATAATGAACAACACAGATTATTAACGGAGGCAAGGTAGGCATGAAATTTAGCATCAAATCTGGATTTCAATGGGATGGAAAGACTGGTGAGGAGCTAAGGAGGGCAGACAATAACTCTGAATCCTCCTTAAACAGACGAAAACATCGAATGTGAGCAAATTTATAGGAGGAGCATATAATACTATGAATTCCTACCTAATCACTTCATTTGCTCAATTAGATATGATAATGAGGTGAATGAAACATAACAGTTTACATATGAGACAAAGGGAAAACCTATGCTAAATTAACATACCACATGAATCTCAGCAAACAGAGCTGTGAAATTCCATTAAATTCTCTGCCAAAATTGTACAAGAAAGCTCTGCTATGCTCCAGCAGCTCCCAGCCTTCAGAAAACTCTCCCCTCTCTCTCTCTTTTTTACAAATGAATTTTTTCTAATATATGAAACAAAACACAGCTGGGGGAAAAACCATCGACCCCAAGACCCGACCTTTTTTGTTTTATCATTACTAACGAAATAAACTAAAAAAAAAACAATCAGCGCTTCCTGAAGAGAGAATAGCGCTCTGTCCACTGAAATCTGTTGATGATTTGGCTAATTTCAAGGCAAATCTGGTGCTAAAAACCTCATAAAATCATGACTAAGGATCGAAATTGGCAAATTCGTTTGTCTTGAATTCCTCTGATGGCCGACACATGGAACGCAGATCCGGTTGAAACATTAATTAAAGTCTGAGAATAGGAATCGAATCCTATTCTGCTGTCCTGGCACCGTTTGAATAGCGCTCATGAGCCAACTGTCATTGTATTATTTCGGCCAACAAAATTTCCGCATGCCAATGCTGGTTCTAAGTTATCTCTGTGTTGAGACACGTTCACCCTTTCCCAATCTTTATTAATGGAAACGGAACAGAATTCGGATCATTGGTTTGTATGTCTGTCTTTACAGCTCATGGTGACAACTGTACTGAGAGAGATTTGCGTGGTTTGGTTGCATTCGATAGCCCACAATCCACCTTCTAAGAGCCACATCGCCTGCAATCCCACAAAATCTCCAAAGAATCCCAATAATCTTTGGCGGAAATTATGGAACAAACTCTTGTCTATCGCAGGCTCCCCATTACTGAAACTCATCATCTGTGACACATTTCACTCATTGCGAAATAAAAGCACAGGTCGCTCCCACATGTCTTTTACTGTAACACAGTTATACGATTTTGCAGCCTTCTCTAGTGTTGGCCAACCTCCTGCAACCCATCTAGCAACACTAAATCCAAGTGGTTCAAGGTTGGCTTCGACTCCATATTCATGTGCCATCCGGTACTCAAAGACCTAACAATCAACTCAAACTGAAGTTGGCCAATTGCTGCCAAGATAGGATCTGTTTTGGCCGAAACCACTGAGTAGAGCACCTGAACAGCACCTTCACCAACCAATTCATGAAGACCCTTCTGGAACTGTTTATATTTTAAGGGGTTTGTATTACGTAAATTACAGAATATGTCTGGGGAGAGTGAAGCAATGCCTGGAAAAGACACTCTAGGACCAGTATAGACAGTATCACCAATGCCGAAAGTGTTCGGGTTGTTCAGTCCAATAACCTCACCAGCAAATCCGACCTCCATTGTTGCTCTGCTCTGAGCAAACGATTTCTGTGGCCTTGTCAAAGTGATTGTTTTGCCAGTACGTGCCAGCTGAACTTTCATGCCCTTGCTAAACTGACTTGAACAAACTCGAACAAATGCAACTTTATCCCTATGTTTTGGATCCATATTTGCCTGTAGTTTAAAGACAAACCCAGTGAAGTGTGGATAATCAGGTAGGATTTGCCCTATGTTGCTCTCGTGTGCACCAGGTTCCATGGCATATTGCAAGAAGCTGTCAAGAAACAATTCAACCCCAAAATTATTCATAGCACTACCAAAAAATACAGGGGATAAATCACCAGAATGAATTTTTGCTACATCCATGAGTGGAAAGAGTCCTTCAATCAACTCAATTTCGTCCTCAAGCTGCTTATATAGATCAGATGTAATTATGGTATTCAGAGTAGAGTCACCAAAGGGAACAACTTTTACAGAGGCTTCTTTACTCCCATGTTTTGAATCTTTTTGGAATAAATGAACATTCTTGCTAGGTATCTAATACAATCCAATGAACCTATCACCAGACCCTATAGGCCAACTAACTGGATAGGAAGCAAGCCCAAACTCCTGCTCAATTTGATCAAGTAACTCCAGAGGTTCTAGTGCTGGACGGTCCATTTTGTTCATAAAAGTAAACACATGAAGCTTCCTCATTCTGCATACCTCAAAAAGTTTTTTAGTTTGTGGTTCTAGACCCTTTCCTTTGCATTTTGTGCAAGAGCATCGTTAGCTACAACGTTCCTTGCAAGAAATAGGTCATTTGAAGGTGAGGTGTCACTTAGTCCCGCAACCCTTAATGATATTCGCTCTAATTCTTCCTTAATTTTCATCTGGGAATCGGAGTACAACAAGTTTTCCTTCCAATATCTCCAGCAATCCATTGTCACAATGGTCAACCATAGAGTTTACTGTGGCATGGGTACTGCACGCATTCTTTGTTTGCAATGCAGCATTACTGAGATACTGATATCTTAGCTCTAGTATTAACATTTCACCTCCTTTCTGACAACCTTAAGAGTACATGTGCTGCAAGCACATGTTGCCTTTTGTATACATAGTAACGAGCAAGAAATTCCAGGTATTTTACTTGCTCAGGATTCAAAGCTTGTCGTGTATGAGTGATGGATGAAGGAGTAGGAGGCATTGTTGATTTGATTGTTAAATTGCCAGACTTTGATCGCTCCCAACTTGCACTCTGCAAGAAAGGTACCAGATCTGGTCCCAGAAACTCCAGCAGTTCATTCTTAAGCCCAAGTTCAATCACTGTTCGATACCAATATTCATGAGTTGCTTGATCGGGCCATCGAACATTATAACGCTCTTGAGATGCTTAGTCAAGCTGTCGGCTTGCTGTTTGTCAGATAGAAGATCCAAACTCTCTATGAAGTCTTTTCTGACCAGGTTCACCTTTCAATGATAGAAGAGCATTCATCACAACCTCATAACACTGTTCTGGAAATCGACCTCTGTCTTTCTGCCTTTGTTACAGCTACATTAAAGTCACATTGATCCACTCGATTGAGAATACATGTACAACCAACAAATGAATGTGTCCTCTGAAATTTAAAGTTTTGCTACAAGAACGGTCATCAAGGAAGAAGAGCGCTCAGTTCTGTGTGAACAATGTGTTAGTCTCTCCTCAAAATGTACTCAGAAAACATAATACAGGCCAGTTGCTTTAATATCAGTTCCCACACTCTTAGTGATATACCGTGAGAAATACTTCAAAAGATAGGTCAAAATAATGTCCATTTTCCACTTGGGTTCTGTCAATGCCTGAAGAAATGGACCAATCAACTCCTTGTTGTAAGATAATTCATTTATGACAATTTCCAAAACAGGTGTTCGGGATCTCCAGTGAGACTTCTCCAAATAGCTTTTTGCCTCTGATTGCTGATGATGTTGAATTGCGCTTGTGCAGGGATAGGAGTTTGAAGTTGCTGCTGATTTTTGAAGAACTGGAGAATGAATTACATAATCTGAAACAACACATTACTGATTTCTTCTTCAAAACAGGGTTTTGAAGAAGAATCAATCTCTTACATGAGACGGAGTCTAACAGTATTGATGATCAAGCATCAACATCAGGTTATTTAATGAACATGGGGTCAGAAGTAGTATCTTGGAGTTGTAAGAAACAAGCTACAGTGGCCACTTCTTGAGCAGAAGCAGAGTACATTTCAGCATGGGAAGCAACATGTGAAATTGTTTGGTTGTGCAGAATTTTGCAGGACTTGGGCATTTCTCAGGCAGAAGCTACATCGTTATTCATTGATAGCCAATCAACCATCAAACTTGCCAAGAACCCAGTTTTTCATTCAAAGACAAAGCATGTGGACAACAAGTATCATTATATCAAATCTCTCATTGCCAAAGATGTCCTCAAGCCAGTTTATTGTCCTTCCGAAGATCAAATCTTCGACATTTCCACAAAACCACTTGGCAGAATAAAATTTACTAAGTTCAGGGATGAACTTGGTATTTGTTGTAATGTATCTTTGGATCATAGGGGGGAATGTTAGATGATCCAAAAATAAAATATTATCATAGGTTATAAAGTTGGAATAAAATAATTATTAATTTAAGATATTAAATTAATAATTATTATTCTAGAATGTTTAATTATTTAATGGAGACACTTAGAATTAGTATATTGTTGTAACAAGATATGACTCTCCAAATGTGTCGTATCTTAGGCTCTATTTTAGGAGATTTGTTAGCTAGTTGTTTTGAATAGCATTTATTATAAATGGACACTTGTTATTTAACAAGTGATCCATAATTAGAGGTAGTTAGGACATTGAGCTTATAAATAGCTCATTGCAAGAGTGTTTGGTTGTTCTGGTGTAAACTCTTGCAAAATCAAATATGTAATTGTCTTTTCCGATTAATAAAATCACGTGTCTGAGGACACTTCTGCCATTATCCATAACACCAAGCACATCATCTGTCGGCAAGAGTTAATAGGTATGTAATCTGGTATCTCTCAACCCTTGCAATGTTGACCTGTTCTGGTTTTCGCTTAAGGGAGAGGGGGAGTTTTATGGGTGAAAGCTGCGAAATTGTAACACCCTCCTCCCACATCTACCCAAGCAACCAACTAGCTAGGGTAAACATGCGACGAGAGGCCACTATGATAAGATTCAACCTCCTTGGTGACTTTAAGGAAATGGAATCTACGGAACATCACACATAGTCATCCAACATCATCTACATGACCTTCAAAAGACAAGTCAATCACTCAGACTACCTATCCTTGGGTCCCACTGCTGTTTGAGAGACTTAGGATAGGGTAACGCTCCCTAGACACTGCCCAGGCGAGTTAGTTTCAGGACTAATGCTCCCCAGACACTGCCCAGGTGCTTTAGAACGCTTCCCAAACATTGCCCAGCAGAGTTAGTCTCAACACTAATGTTAGCATTTCGGGATTTGAGCCACCTTTTTCGACCCAAAGCTCGGACACTACCCAGAATGGAATGATCACTTAGAATTGGTAAGGACACAAGGTAACAAGGATAGAAAAGCAATAATATGAACAAAATCAAAACCAGACCCCTACTGGCCATGACAAGCATTTTGTCAAACATATCGACAACATGTAACCTACAGGTGTAAACAACAGAATTAAGTGTGGGTATCTCATAGTTATCTGAGAATCACCATGAACCATTGTTTCCTCATGTCTTTTGTTGCCTTATCACTTACTGGTTCATAAATACAATATCCATTCAAACACAAGTAAAAACATGTTGAGAGTCAAACATAGCTGCTACCATAAAATTTACATATAACCAACATAATAGGAACATAAATACAATGGACATATCAATCATCAAAAATCCAAAATAAAATATATATATATATATATATATATATATATATATATATATATTATATATATATTATATATATATATATATATATATAATATAATATATATATATATATATATATATATATATATATATATATATATTTGCACAAGAAAATCAAGGGAATGAATTTCTCATTGATAAATGCAATGAACCAACTAGTGATGGGACTACCACGTTCCACCCGACCATAGATTGGCTAAGCCAAGTTTCTCTTCAGCCAATCACCCTCGTGCCATATTCCAAGCATGAATATGGGACTCATAGAACACATAAAAAACACCAATCAATGTGGATGCCACCGAGTTCTTCGCTTACACTGTGAGGAATTTGAGTGCCTCCTAGTCTCTCAGGCTTTACCGTGCAGCTGCAGTATGATCCAGGGATCACTAGGCCCCACACTGAGACATACTCTCCAGGATTTACTGTGCATTCCATCTTGGAATCACTAGGCCCAACGGAGAGAAAATCCACCACTTGGCTTTACCGTATATCCTGCCATTCACCCGCAAGGATTCCTAGGCCCACCGAGGCACACAATCTGGCTTTACCGCAACCCACAGTTTGGTTCAGGGGTTACTAGGCCAGTGGCTTCGTGCATCCTCAGTTTGGTTCAAGGACCACTACCACCATGTGTTTGTCAATTCTAAGATCCACCCCACTCAGCTTCGAATCCAATCCAGCCATCCCCCACAAAATGCATGAGAGAACCCATCTCATCAAAGCTATCAGGAAAGGGCAAGGCTAGGCTGAAAATACTAACACACCTGGAAAAACCCATGCCATGGTAGAAAATAAACACATGAAATCCCATGCATGCCAAATCTAACAAGGAAAATACACATGCAAGTTGATACCTGCAATGCAGCCTGTTGTAGCTGCTTGATCCTGCCTTTCCCTGCTTGATCTTTGCTCCCTCTTGCCTTCTTTGCTTTTCTTGCTCCAATGCCAAAGTGCTCCAAGAAAACTCTAAGTGTCCAAGAGTATGAGAGAGAGAGAGAGAATAATGAGAGAGCTCCAAAACTGAATTGACCAAGCCTTGCCCACTGATCCTCAAAAGCCTTTTTATTAATGAGGTCTTTATTTTCTTCATTTTCCGTTATTTTCCTTCAATTTCCTCCTCACATGAAACTTGTGACCTTTCACCTTCCTTTTCTCCTAATTTCCATTATTTTCATAAATAAATGTGCCAAAAAGGTCTTTTTGCCTCTTTAATGCCCTAGTCATTACTTTTGCCAATTTCTTTAGCCATAAACAACCAAATGAACACATACTAGGATATCTTGCCCACCATTCAGCTTGGAATACGTGTCCCATCATCTGTGGTATTTATATATATTTTACATGGAATTTTCACCAAGGCTGTTACAGAAATTAAGCAGCGCTGGAGGAATTTGGGGTGGAGGTTGGTGGCACTTACCTGGTCTTGCATATGTCTTTTGCATCAGCTTAGTATTGCATCCATTTCCCTTAGCTTTGAAATTCTCTCGTCCCGCATTGGAACCTTGGGAATTCTGGGCAGAGTGCTGAGTAGGGCAGCTTGTAGGGATCCTACGGGTATAGGTAGAGCAACAAGCCCAGGGGGTAGAGTTTGTCAATCCACCCACAGTCTGGGAAAAGGACCTTGTTGTAGATGCATGAGTAGTTGTTGGGTGATGGGTAGAAACCGCAACAGAAGCGGAAAGGCTGAGAATTATGGGAGGGAAGTCTAGCAAGGGAACAAAACTGGCTATAATAGGCAGATAGGTGATGGCAGCGTCACGAGGCTCAGCGATGAGGGGATGATTGGGCTAAGTTATCTAATTGTGTCCTGGGCAGAGGGGAAAAGGTATTCATACAGTGGTTGGCTGAACGAGGGCATGTGGCAACGCTCACCAACTTGTAATTGGGGAGTGGAAGCTAACATGCTTGATGCCGAGAGACAATGGTTGTGGCGGCGGGGTATCATTGGGAATGGTAGTGGGTTGGCCCCCTCCGGGGAATTGATCTACGACCATGATGGCCTTGTCAGTGCAATTGATGGGGAAGGGGATGAACAAGGCAGAGCAACAAGTTGTAACACTACCACCCAGGTGCAAGACTACTGTTATATTCTGGTTAATGAATTGTTGCAACGAACAAGACTGGGATAGCGCAACCATGGCTCGTCCTACGAAAAGTCGTGGTCGTGGAAGACGGGCCTAAGCGACCAGAAGGGACACGAACACAGGCACGTCTGAGGCTCGCAGAGGTAGGAAAACAGTGGAAAGACTTATCAGTGAAGCGACATAAGTATACCGTGAGGGCACAAATGAAGGTATCTGTAAAATTCTAGAGGAATGGGAAGATGAAGTTAAATAGGAAAGTGAGACAAACACATAAATGGAGGATTGGAGGACCCTTGTCTCGGACCCTAACAACACTAGACGCAGGATCACTCAATTCAAACAGACCTTATACCTGTATTGGCTAATGAAAAGCCTACTGGGAAAGGCTATCGAGTATACCTCGATGGGCTTGACTGTCACTCTTCATGGCATGTCGAATTATAAACTAGAATTTCAAAAGGTGCAGTTTCAACTGCACAAGCAGGATGTTAGACTTGGTAGAATTGAGAGGCACATACCATGTCACTTGGAACTGACCGAGCAACCAGGATCGAACGCCAAAGACCCAACACCAGAGGAATCGACTTCGGTTGAACATAATGACTAGATAATCTCTCTTATTCGTTTTGTTTATATATGTAGATAACTTTTACATTTCCTTATGCAAGCATATGTAGGTAGATATCTAGAGTCTGGACATGATTTCGAGACTTATATAGCTTGGGTATAAAAACTGAAACTCTTTTGTTACTGGATGGCATACAATGCAAATAGGTGGCCAACAGACTTGGTTTCCCACTGGGCAAGTTGAGGCCACGTAGCCAATCTATGTGGTGTAAATTTGCTTTATAAATTAATGAAAAAGGAGGATATACCAAGCTTAACAAAAAAGAAGAAGATAATTTTGTATGTCAAAATTTTTTAATATACCGACCGTCATCTCTATAATGATGAGGGGAAAGAGGTGGCACGTTAAGGAATAAATAGTTCAAGAATGGGCATAGCTGAAATGAGATCAAATTATACGGAATGTGTTTGACGACACTCCCCTCCAACATTTTGGAAAGAATATCGCTATAGTCCAATAACAATATTTCTTTTGGGATTCTACTTACAAGATCATCGAAAATATGATTTTCACAAATTATAAGAAATGAGATTGATTGCATTCCCCACCTTAGGTTCATCTAAGTGACACAATCCACCATAACGCAGGGACACAACCCTGGCCAGTAGAGCATGACCATGTTTATTATCTCATGTTCTCGCGGATCATCGAAAAAACTCTTTAAACTCCCTCCAGTCTTTGCTCTTTCAAGGTTGCTCACATTCAAACTCCACCCACACATGTTTTTTTACCAATAGCTGCAATGCCAAAACTTGGTAATAAAACATAAAATTTTAGAATTTCCAGGTTCCTTGAAAAGAGATGGAAAGTATGACTTCCTAGCCCCAACTATTTTTTGAAAATTTATTAACCTTCGCGCCTTCCTGGTTTATTATCTCCCAAATTGTAATCTGTCTTTTCTTGTGGTTGACAAAATTATTGAAGAATTTGGAGTGTGATTTATATGTCTCCCTTGCTGCCCATGCAACAACAATGCAACAAAAGTACAAGTTGAAATATGGCAACAAGAATATTCCAATTCAATTTCTCCTTGAATTAAATTGTGAATTAAAATCGAATTTAGTCTTAATAGCTACTTGGAAATAATTAATTAATTTATTTTAAATTAATTAGTTGGAGAAAATTCAAGTTAGAAGTCTTTCTAAAGTCATGCAAGAGTTATCCCTTAAATTAAGGAGGATAAGATTGAGTTATATTTGAGTTGTAATTAGTTAACTCAGTTTACTAAGTTAATTCCAGTTAAATTAGTTCCAAACTATTTGAGGAACTAATAGTGAGTTAACAGTCAGTTGATGCATTAATGCACTCAACTAGTGCTACTCCAGTGAACTGAAGATTCCCTCATTAGAAACTCATGCATGTCTATTATGAGAAAGGCCCGGTTGAGATTAATGTTCAAGGACAATGTACTGTCAGTTGCATGTGTTTTCTCATGGAGAAAACTCATGCATGCAATCAAGGATTTATCCTTGAGGATTGCACAGTTTTGAAGAAGGGTTTTCCACTTGGTAACAGGAAATCATCCACAAGGAACAATGCAAGGAAATAGGAGCTTGGAGGGCAAAGAGGAAGGTTGGAGAGAAGCCAAGATTGCCTGTGAGCATCTGTGAGGATTGTACTGAGAGCTGGCTAGCTGTGAGCGCTAAGGCTTTGTATAATTCCTATGTATTTCTACCATGTATGATAATACAATAGTGTGGGGTTTTTAGCTGAGGCTTTCCCCAAAGTATTTTCATGTGTATTGTGCCATTGATTCTTCCTCTTCTAGTTATATTGTTCAGCTCGATCTTTAAGCTTCTTCAAATTGATAGTAGAAATAGATTATACTATTTTGCTTTGATTTATATTGCATTATTGGGTTAACCTATCACATATTTTCTACATGGTATCAAAGTTGCAAACAGTATACTGAGAAGAGAATTCAAAGTTTGAAGTTCGAGGTTGCAGGTGTAAATTGAATTCATATCATACTTCAAGGATGGCCAATGGTGTTCTATGGCTTGAGACTCGAGTATGCCTTGGAAGGTAGCTGGAATTACATAACATGGAAAGATAGAGTGGAGGTTGTATTAGAATACAATGGCTTGAAGGAATTCATTGATAAAGAAATCCGAAAGCCAGCCTCAACTAATGCATAAGAGTTGGCTGAGTGGAAGAAGTGTGTGGCAAAGGCGATTTGGATCATCCTTGAGAGGGAGTTCGAGACCATATTGTCTCAAGTCTCCATGGGAAGGATACTCCATTTTCAATGTGGAAGATATTGAAGGACCTCTACCAGAACAATAGCGACCAGAGGAAATTGACGCTCAAGGATAAGCTTCGAAGAATCAAGATGGAGAAGGGCGATACTATTTCCACATATCTGAACAAGCTCACCACCTGTAGAGATGAGCTTGGCAGTGTGGGAATAACTACTGCCGATGATGATATGGTGAGCCTCACTCTCCGTGGCCTTCCAAAGAGTTGGAATAGCTACCAGGACTCTGTGAATGGAAGGGAGAAACTGTCAGATTGGGAATGACTGTGGTTGGATCTTATGCAGGAGGAGATCAAGAGGAGCACACAAGATGGTTCTTCATCCAAGAATGATGATGAAGAAAATCTGGCCTTAGTAAGTAAGGCAAGGAAAGGGAAGGGGAAGGCTTCCCATTTCAAATCGAATTCTTCCCATGGAGGGAAGAAGAGTGACATGTCTAAGGTAAGATGCTTTAATTGTCACAAGATAGGACATTATGCAACTAATTGCCCATCGAAGAAGTCTAAGAAGGGACCCTCGGAAGGATCAAAATGTGAGTCATTAGCCTCTCAGTTCGAAATGGACTTTACCCTCATCACATGCATGGTGTCGTCGATGATGGGTTGTGTCTAGTATCTTGACAGTGGAGCCTCATTCCACATGACCGATGATAAAAATTTATTCAGTGCCTTGGAGGAGAAATACCCCAAGATGTGCATAGAGATGGGTGACGACGGAAGGTATATTGTTTTAGGAGTGGGCACGGTTGCTTTTCATAGGGAACATGGAGCTCCTCTCACCTTGACAGATGTGATGTATGTTCCTGGACTGAAGAAGAACTTGGTATCGGTCATGATGTTGGAGGTTAAAGGCTACGATGTTGTCTTCAGTAAAGGAAAGGAATTCCTAAGACACATAGCCATGGGTCAGACCAAGAGGATAGGGATTCGGGTGAAGAATCTCTATAAACTAGAGGTAGATGATTATGCAACGTTGAGTGCGAAAATTGGTGCAAAGCCAAGACATTGGCGAGTTGTGGCAGAGGCGGTTGGGCCATTTGCATCATGGGTCTTTGAAGATAATGCAACATATATCTACAGGACTTCCCAAAGGTAAACTTGAGCAAGTTGACACATGCAAAGGTTGTACATTAGGAAAGTACACCAAGTCTTCCTTTCATGATCGAGATAGTCGAGTAGAGGCTATCTTAGAGCGAGTTCATACTGATTTGTGTGGACCATTCTCGACGGCATCCACAGCGAAGGAAAGGTATTATGTGATTTTCATTGGTGATTGTTCTTGTAAATGCTGGATTTATTTCATGCAGAAGAAGGACCAAACCTTCACAAAGTTTTGTGAGTTCAAAGCTTTGGTCGAGAAAGAGTCAGGGAAGAAGATCAAGGCCTTGAGAAGTGACAACGGTGGAGAATATGTCTCTCAAGAGTTTAAGGACTTCTGTGCAGCGGAAGGAATTAAATTAGAGTTGACGACGCCTCATAACCCACAACAAAATAGGGTGGCCAAGAGGAAGAATAGAACTATTGTAGGGGCAGCACGGGAAATGTTGCATGACCAAGGCCTACCACTTAACTTGTGGGCTGAGGCATGCAACACAATGGTCTATTTGCAGAATAGAAGCCTGCATCGCATACTTGGGATGACGACACCAGAGGAAGCTTTCTTGGGTAAGAGACCAAATGTAGGTCACTTTAGGATCTTTGGCTCATCGATATATTGCCATGTGACAAAGGATGCAAGAAGAAGCTTGAGTCGACAGCAGAATTGGGGATATTTGTGGGGTACACTGATACACCTCACAACTATCGGGTTTACTTGCCTACCAGTCGGAGGATAGTGGTTCGCAGAGATCTCAAGTTTGATGAGCAAAAGGCCATGCGAGTTTCCCTTGAGAGGGAGCTCCAACTACAGGCTATGGAGGAATTGTTGGTTCCTAAGGAGGAGGATCCTCAGACTGATGCAGAGCAGTCACATGCAGAGGTTCCAAGAGTGGAGACGTCCACTCAAGTAGAGTCTTCCAAAGATGGACGGAAGCGCACAAGAGAAGTTGACAAATTGTTGGAGGATGCGAGAGAGAATGTGGGAGCACCATCTTCTCAGTGCAGACAGAGGAGGTCACCTGAGAGGTACACTAGATACATGGCCCTTGCTAGGGAATGTGTTGAGACCAAGCCATCTTCCTGTGAGGAAGTAGTGTAGCAGCCAATTTGGGTTGATGCTATGGTGGAGGAGTATGAATCCATAGTTCGTAACAATGTTTGGGACGTGGTTCTAAGACCGGAGAACAAGTCAGTTGTGAGTTCCCGTTGGCTTTACAAGGTAAAGCAAGCTGCTGATGGTAGTGTGGAGAAGCATAAGGCAAGATTTGTTGCCCGTGGCTTTTCACAAGTCGAGAGGATCATGTTGTTGCAATATATTTCGGGAGCAAGATGCTAACATTTTGACAAAGGCATTGTCAAAGTGTAAATTCGAGTTCCATAGAGACAGGATAAGGGTGGCAGATAATCCCTTTCTTGTTGAGTGGGAGTGTTGAAATATGGCAATAAGAATATTCCAATTTAATTTGTCCTTGAATTAAATTGTGAATTAAAATCGAATTTAGTCTTAACAGCGACTTGGAAATAATTAATTAATTTATTTTAAAATTAATTAGTTGGAGAAATTCAAGCTAGAAGTCTTTCTGAAGTCATGCAAGAGTTATTCCGTAAATTAAGGAGATAAGATTGAGTTATATTTGAGTTGTAATTAGTTAACTCAGTTTACTAAGTTAAGTCTAGTTAAATTAGTTCCAAACTGTTTGAGGAACTAATAGTGAATTAACAGTCAGTTGATGTGTTAATGCACTCAACTAGTGCTGCTCTAGTTAACTGAAGATTCCCTCATAAGAAACTCATGCATGTCTATTATGAGAAAGACCCAATTGAGATTAATGTTCAAGGACAATGTACTATCAGTTGCATGTGTTTTCTCATGGAGAAAACTCATGCATGCAGTCAAGGATTTATCCTTGAGGATTGCGCAGTTTTGAAGAAGGGTTTTCCACTTGGTAACAGGAAATCATCCACAAGGAACAACGCAAGGAAATAGGAGCTTGTAGGGCAGAGATGAAGGCTGGAGAGAAGCCAAGATTGTCTGTGAGCATCTGTGAAGATTGTACTGAGAGCTGGCTAGCTGTGAGAGCTAAGGCTTTGTATAATTCCTATGTATTTCTACCGTGTATGATAATAAAATAGTGTGGGGTTTTTAGCTGAGGCTTTCCTCAAAGTATTTTCATGTGTATTGTGCCATTGATTCTTCTTCTTTTGGTTATATTGTTCAGCTCGATCTTTAAGCTTCCGCAAATTGATAGTAGAAGTAGGTTATAGTATTCTGCTTTGATTTATATTGCATTATCGGGTTAACCTATCATAGATTTTCTACAGTACAAATATCAAAATATATCATATTTCAAGAAGAGACTAACACAAGAAAGCTTGTAAAATTGACCCCGAGACTTGTAAAATCCTTATAAAATGTCAGTGATCAATCAGGCTTTTTTGACAAGTAGTCTTTGTAGGGTTCTCTCAAATGCTAAGCTCATTCTTGCATCAAAGATAACAATGACTTATCAATCATATTATTAGAATAATGGAATTGTCTTCATTTGTATGATATGTTAAGATTGTATTTGAATGACATGAAATCAATATGAAATATAGAATAGAAAACACTACCATCTAATTCTGCAACTTTATCAAGGGCCTTGGCTGATCCCCTATTGAGAAGCTGAAATATACTTTTCTTCCCAACACAATGCGAATAATTCTAAACTTGTAGAAGACATAGAATGTGTTTGGATATAAAAGTTCACCAGATAAAGAATACTAGAGGTTTTCATCACAATTTAACCCTTCATTCTAATAATTTATTCATAGTCTGAATGGAAAATATCATGAAGGACAATTAAAATGAAGCATAGAGACATGATTTTAAGCATACTAACTTTTGTGGGAGTTGCATTCCCTCATATGACAACATAAAAAATGTCAATCTCTTTCCAAACTCTGTTTTTAAAAGGTCGCCTGAATTACCAATCATTACACAATGTCCATACTGCCGTGGGATATAAGGTGGTATATCTTTGAGTACCAATGCAAGCTTCTCCATACAAAGCGTTTTGTTTTGACATTTATTACTGCAATATAGTTGAAATATAAAACATTGAGATCAAAATCAACACGTGCACAAAAACACTTCAATATAACATATGAAAAAGAACAAAGATGCCAAGTAGCAAATCCTCATCCGAGATGTCTTTTCTTTGTACATTCCCAAGTCACAATTCAATTTTCCTCACCCAAGACTCTCAGACTTTTGATAATATATTATTTTTAAAGGTAATCTAGGTTTGATTTTTGGAGTACAAAGGATACATTGCATCTGGTTAGTTCACTGCAACTTCTTCAGCTGAACTTATTAGAAAGTCCAAGTAGATCACTCGACTATTTGGCATGCCATGAGTGCAAGCATGTTCTGGTATCTTTTACACAGATACTGTTATTAGGAACTAATATATTGTATGGAATTGATATATGCTTCTTTAAAGAAATAAATTTCATGATATTTTGCAAGTGTGTTGTATGGGGAAGGCAATGTACAGAAGAAGCAAATGGCTATATGCCACCAAATTCGATTTGTTGTATGTCAAGGAGATTGACCAATTCAAGAGTATGGCATGTATCATACATTACTATACATTTGTTGTTTAAAAAGGTGGGGGAGCACCTGGATGCAACTATTGTAAAGCGAAGATTTTTCACTGGGCCATTCATTGGTTTAAATGTTTTCAGTTTTGGTTTAACACTCAAGAGGTAGAAATTGCTAAAAGGCTAATTATTAGCTTAATTATTTAACTTTTTGTTTTGAACTATTGTTGTAAATTTCTTCTATGGCAGTGAGTCATTAAGGGAATTCATTGAGCACTGGTAAGGAACATAAGTATATTTATGGTTATGTTTTTATATTTGTGAGTAGTCCGTTATTTTTTACATCTGAATTCTCTTAGTGAGGAATGTAAAACACTATTTTGCTACTTCTTGCGACATATTTCTCACAAATTTCTCTAAATATGACTTGGCCATTGTGTATTTTTACATGAACATTTAACTGTCTACTAAGACAAGATTTTGAAATTTTTTGCTAGAGATATGACAAAGGCATTATGCTTTCTTATGTAAAGATTCACTGAAACATTTTTTATTTAAAATAAAATGTAGACTTTGGAAATTTCAATTATCTTTTTAACTAAGTTACATGTATACCTTTTTGGTTAGATGATCCACCATGCAATTACCCAAAATAGTAAATTTAATATAAAATTAATATTCAAAACCAAATATTTTTTTCCAATTTATTAACCCTATCGACCTCTCTTTGCACACGTTCGGCGATAATTGCAACCAATATGGAAGTTTATCTGAAGTTTATGTGGTTGGTTACTTAATAATAAAGAACAATTAGTTGGTTGGTTATTTAATAAAAGAGAGCAAGTCACGTGACAGGTTATAAGAATCACTCGCGGCAGCTTGTTGCTTGCAGTCCACTGCAGAAAGATTTTGCTACACCCGACAAGCAAGGGTAGAAAAGGGCGTTGGGGAATTGGATTCCAACATGGAAAGGAAATGAAAAGTAGGAGAGACGCGAATGGACGGAAGCTTGCGTGGGTTGATGGAAGGCAGCGTATAATACCTTCACAATTTCTTTTGTAAGAGACGCGAGTATGTCTTAAGACATTGCGTCGGTGCGAGGGTTAGAAGGTTTCATACCCCTTTCTCCACAATTCGGAGGGAGCCACTGATCAGCGAGAAATGACAGACAATGGAGCTTCCTCCTCCGCTTCCTCTTCCCACGGCTCCTCGAAATCCTTCCGCGACGCCACAAGGGACAGTAAGTGGCGAAACACCATACCCCTCTTCTACTTGTTTAATTTCGATTCTAACTGTTTGATCCCAACTCTGCTGCTCTGCTTCGAAGCAAAGATTTTTCAGAATTAATTTCTTTTCTAATGCCGCGAAAATGTGAAAAATGAAGACTGTTTAGGCTTGCTACTGTGTTTTGGCATGGGATTTGTGCAATCACGTTCAAAACGACCAGGTCCTTTTTATACAGTATTGAGACTCAATCTTATGTATCGTGACACCGACATATTCACAATTGTTATAAGTTATACCCGTGACAGATGTCATTGAACTTTCAATTTTCAACCCTTCAGCTTCTCTCTTGATCTGTTTAGCATTATCTTCCTGTTGAACCCATCTACTTCACTTTTCCATGTCTTCACAAAATACTGCAATTTGTCCATCGACACAGAACCCTTCCTTTCAATGCCCTTCAGGCTTCCATGGTGCCATGTTAACCGACAACTTGATCTTGCAACTTAGCTTGGGGGCCAACATTCCAGTTTCAATGTGGCCCACACGCCAAATTTTCAATGTAACCTTATGTCCATAGTTCAGTGGCCCACAACCTCACAAGGCTTCCACGAGTCCACAACCTAACCTTGAGGTTCTTGCAACTTATTCCCATCTGCTAGCTCGCAACCTAATCTTGCAGCTCCTAAAACATCATCATATCCACAAATTATTTGAATCCACAGCCTATCTTTGTTTGGCACATTTTACCTACAGCATATGAACTTGGCACTTGCATCGTCTTCCCCACATCTGGTCCCCACTCATATTGAAATAGTGTAGATTTTTATGTGTCTATCAAGCTGCTCGCTCTATATTTGAGAAATTACATTTCAGTTATGCAAGTTTTAATAGAATATGGTAATCATTTCCAAGAAGGTTTGCATTTTCTTGCTTGCCAAGGCATTATCTTCCTGCCCACAACTCGTTTCATTAATTCTCCCTTATTATTTGTAGCCATTTCTTCCAATCCATCTCCACAAATTTTCAATCAGTTCTTGCAATTGTTGCTTCACCTGCAGTTCCCTGTATGTGTTTTACAACTCGTTTAGCATTTATATTAGCATGGCACATCAATTGATAATTCTACTAAATCAACCACCTCTTTTTGATTTCTTTGATAAACAATTTTAATAGGAGAATGACTTGTCAAAATCTTTATATTATAAATGTAACTTAACTTCGTGTGTGGCAAAGATAAATCCCATTATTTAAGGCACTCTCATGTTAAATTTAGTAAGGCACATACAAGTGAGACACATGGCAATGGAGATAATATGAAACATTATTCTTTAGTAATGATGCTACAACCATGATAAATAACCATTGCACTACATTCTCTAACATAAACCATCTCACATGACATATTTATAGCATCCTTAGAAATTTATGATGGTTTAGCTACCTAGCCCATATTTAATGTTATATTGGTCACAAGTTTCTAACCCCAAATATTTACATAATCTAACCACTAACATTTAGTGTTCAGATGTTACATACATTAATACATGGTTATACATTATCATAACATTGGAGCTCATTATTTACTCCTCCAACACCCCCCCTTCAAACTTGGCAAACAATTCAATCACTCTCTTCCCACGATCTTTAGAACCTACCATTATTCACTAGTGGTTCCCCATCTCTTTGATGTTCAAAAGTAGAATATATGACTTATCAATGCAACCCCTTGAATGTTCCTTCTACAGAATGTTTGCCCGAAGAGGATACCTTTGAAGCACTTTGTCATCCAACCTAAAAAGTCCTTTGATTATTCATCCAAAACTGTTGAGAAACCAAGTGTAGTGAAGTCTAACACCTAATTTCTCTTCTTGATAATTACTTGTGAATATTAGTTGTTTTCTTTATTACTTCTTATGTCTTCTTCGTCAAACAATTATACAAATGTTCAATCTTTCAGGAGAATGTAGAGATCACAAAGAGACAAGAAACACCAAATTTAGGCTAGTGGCCAGGACAAAACCCATAAGAGGATAACCCAACAATCCTTCTCTTATGGAATCGGATCAAAATGAGAGATATCCAAGACTAAGACCAAGACCAAACTGCCACCAAGATATCAAGTCCAACCCTCCAAGTCAACTCTAAAGTCATAGTCAATGTTGGTCAAACTGCTCCAAATATGGTCAGTTCTAAAATTCAGACCTGCAACAAGGGGCTGAAATTTGGCTTGTGTTTACCTTAGAAATTTTGGCCTTCTTCCACAAAAAATAGACCTCTGACACATGTGAACTGTAGCATCAAAGATTCGGTTAAATGAGGGAATATTCTTCTTGTTTTGACTTCGTCTTCTTTCTCCTTTGACTCGACTTTCTCTTCTCCTTCGCTAGGTTCATATGTGCTTCTTGTTGTGTTGTAAGTGTGTGCTTCAAGTAGGTGGAACTGCCTCTTATATATAACTGTATAGGAGGGTCGAATAGGTGTCACTTTGGAGGGCGAGGCTGACTTGTACAAGGAGAGTTGTCTTGATCATCTTGTGGACTTATGACTCAAAATAAAATTCAAATTCCTTTTTCTTACAAATGTCCAAATGGGACATGACACAAATAATTTTTTTTTTGACACATACTAATTCTTTTTTGACTCTCTAAGCATGAAGGACAAGCTTTGACAAAAATGTGACAAATATAATTATAATAAATACATCAATGATAAGTTTATATTATGAAGACTGACTCTAGTTGCAACTTCAACACTCCTTCTTAACTAGGGAGTTATTCATAATGACTCAACAAGATAATCTGAAGTTGAAATGTTCATATAAGGATCCAGATTGATAAGCATCAATGATGATATCATCATAACTAGCATTGTCAAAATACTAAGGCCTTGACAAGTGAGCTCTATCTCTCCACTCGATTAGAGCACAACGCTGGTAGGCATTCAATGGGACACCATTGCCTCTCCGAGGCACATACTCCACCTAGGTTCACCAATGTATGTCCTCACAAGACCATTTCCTAATCTGTTGTCACAATACTTGACACAAGGAAATGTTAGTCCTCTGGACCATTGTTATACTAGATCAATGTACTTGACTTACGACTGTTAGTCCCAATCACAATACATGTCTCAAGAATGTCGGTCCATGATGACCCAATCTACCATTCTCCCTATCCGTGTTCATGTACTAGACTTACGACTGTTAGTCCTGGCCATAGTACATGACACATGGAGAACAAGGTCTCCATCCTCACTCCCTCTCACATTGGGACTTCATTAATGCATCGACTACTTGTTCACCAATGGAGATATACTGTAGCTTCATGACTCCGTTCTACATCATGTCATGAACCATATTGTGCTTTGACCTTCCTGGTTCTCTAACAGTCTTTATATAGCTTTAATGAATCAAATCCAACATGTCATCAAATAGTTCATCAAACATTTTATGGAGCCAAACTGCTTCATA
Organism: Pinus taeda; assembly: GCA_000404065.3. Classification (NCBI taxonomy): domain Eukaryota; kingdom Viridiplantae; phylum Streptophyta; class Pinopsida; order Pinales; family Pinaceae; genus Pinus; species Pinus taeda. The sequence continues at coordinate 60,324 of APFE030794916.1, forward strand.
TCTTCTTTCTTTGCAGTGTAATAGAATCCTGCTTCATGCTTTTCCAAGAAACCAAATCCCAAGTAGAACCAACCATTAGTGGTATTATCAGTACTGGCAACCTAATCGACGTGTCTTAGAATCAAATATCTTAGGTAACCACCCTGCTGTTGGTATAATGATGAATCAACAATATCAGAACTCTTCAATTTATTGCTAAATGGTGTTGCCATAGGTATATAATCTGTCAATTGACCTTCTGGAGGATCTTGGACACAAGCTTCTTTTAGTTTTTCTACGAAACTTAAAGCAATAGTGTATCCATCTAAGATATGTCAAATTTTGCTTTTAGCTCCCTCTGAAGATAATACCTTTCTTTAACTCATGAGTCCTTCTTGTTTCCAAAGTACGAGGTCTTCTTTAGTCTTTCAAGAATTGGGAGTATCCTTTCCCGTTGAGGATTGTGAACTTCTTCCTTTTACTGGGAGAACCTATTCAAGGTTTGCTTCCATGCTGCCATCTAATGCTAAGTGTTGACTTCTTTGATTTATACTTCAAAGTTCAAACTGTCCGCTTCCCTTGTAGAATACACTTTGCTACATCTTGCTATATATATAAGAAAAGTTTGCTTCTTGAAATACTACACTCTAGCCATCATAGTATCACTGGTTCATTTTTTGACACATAAGTTCGAATTAGTTTCATTGTGATTTGAGGTTAATGTTAAATCTTTTTGGTTGGAAGAATCTGTTGAAAAATGTAACTAGTGTCGGTCTTTATAATGTAATGAAATGTAATTTTTATCATATTTATCATATTCATTATTATTATTTTATTTTAGTCAAAGCATGTTCTTCATGCTTATATAGTCAAAAGGAGTAAAAAATAAATAATTTTGAGTCAAAAGAAATGTATATGAGTCAAGTCCCATTTGGAATTTTGTAAAGAATAGAAAAAGAAATTTATATTGAGTCAAAGTCCACCAAAATTGTTAAGTTGGCCCTCCTTGGGAACAAATTGGCCTGGGCCTCCAAGAGCCACCCATTTGACCTCCTAGATAGATGTACATAGAGGATAGTTCGATCACTCTTCATCATCATACATATCTTCTGCACCTAACTAATGGAGAAAAGGACGAAGAAAAAGGAGAAGAGCTTGCACACGTGGAAGAGGAAAAACCGAAATTCTGATCTAGTTGCAGGGCCGAATTTGAGAACTAATTGTAGGCCCCAAATTTAGGTTTTTCCGTAAGGCTTGAAAATTCAGGAGCGAATTTTCAAGAAGACTGGTTTGACCTATGTTGACTTTTGACTTTGGAGGTGACTTGGAGGAGGATTGGACTTGGAGTTTTGGTGGCTGTTTTGGGTCTTGGTCTTGGATATCTCATTTTGTTCTGATTCTATCAGACAAGTTTTGTTGTTGGGTTTTTCCCCTTGTGGGGTTTTGCCTTGGTTTGGAGCCTAATTTTTGGTGTCTCTTGTCTTTTGTGCACTATGTTCTCTATTTTCTTATTTTGAATGGTAATTGCTTGACAAATAATAAAGGAAAAACAAAAGAAGAACACTAAATAACTTCATAAGTAATTATCATGTTAAGAAATTCCCTCTTGCATTGGAATTTCAACATGGTATCAGAGTTATGGAGCACTAATGAAGAAGCTGGAACATGGGAAAGAAAGTTTTGGGCTTCCAAATCCTAGAAAAGAAGCACATCCAAACGTGTGATGACACTTTTGAACAGTGCAAATCTATGATGATACCTTGTGAGCAGTTCGAACCCGTGGTAGCATTTGTGAACAATCCAAACCTGTGGTGATACTTTGAACAAGATTCAAACCTGTAGCAATCTAAAATTCAGTAGTGGCTTGATATAAGCTCTGTGACATATCTCTCTTTGTTATACGAGTCTCTGTGGCATATTTCTTGTGACATATTTGATGTGAGTTTCTATGACATAACTCATTGTGCTAATACAAGTTTTAGAGTTACATAATGATGCAAATTTTAGAGGCATCTTCTCCTATAATAATACAAGTTTTAGTGGCACTCGCTCAATTAAATTAAAAATCCAAAGCTTATTATCTAAAGATACATGAAGTGACACCTTGAACAGAGTACCATGCAAATTCAGTGGTAAGCATACTTGCGTTATATGAGAACTCTTGTTTTGAGGACGTTTGCCTGTCACGTGCAAAGGACATAACTCATATGTGAAGAAGCAAAGTATACTCTTTCTCCAAGTGCTATATCTCTGTGGAATCCTGTGGAGTGGTCTCAAAACAAAGCAAAGAAAGACTTGAAGAAAGCTACAGGAAAATGTGAGCCACATGAAGTCTACTATATCAGTAATAATGCAAGCTACAGGAGGGAAATTTTTCTATGGCATTCGAACTTACTGTGACTACTATGGCATCATATTGTATCTTTGAAATCCAAGTCGTCATCACTATAAAATTCGAGTTACCTGTTAATAAAAAGCTGAGACCTTGTAGCTGATTTCTGTAACATAACAAATTTGGTGACAAAGTAAGGAAGTGTGATATATCCCTTGTAAAGAAAAATTATGATTTGAAGGCATCCGAATTTACTCCTGTGACAAGAGGCCCAAACCATCCATAGCGTTCAAATTATCTCTGTGGCAAGTATCACAATCGGAGGCATTATGTTGGCACTGAGAATATTAAAATGATGAAGTCTGGGCATACGAATTCACGCAGATCAAAATGAAATACTATTTTGTGTTTTAAATCCTGCAGAAATGTCCGAACCCTATGACATACTACTTGTGCAATTGAGGTTCGAATTAGTGAATAAGTATGCTAGAAGAACTGAAGTCTGTGGTTAGTTCCCGAGATAGAGGACTAAAAGTCCGTGCATAAAGATCACATCCTCAGTAATACATCAAGGTACATAATGGAAGGAATATAAACTATATGGATCATCTCTGTGGCACAAGCCTGTAAAGTAACTATGACATAGAGATATAAAAGAAAGACAAATTCCATCAATGAAGTCGACCTAAAGTCTGAAAGGAATGATTTAAAGGATTCAAAGTGCATGCAGAGATTGAACCTTCCCTTCCTAAGATCTCTATATTCTGTGATCCAAGCTATATCTAGAAACCAAGACAAAGGACATTACAAGTAGCCCAAGGAAAACTCTATGGTTCATATCCTAGTTCGATGGTTGAAAATTTGAGGCACCTCTGTTGGAAAAAGATCATTTATGTTGTAATGAAACATATCTATGTAAGGAAGGACAGGTAAAATTGAAAAGGTACGTATAATTTTTGTGATCTATATCAAGTATATTGAACATGATACCAAGACTATTAAAAAGGTCATGATGAAGTCACTTCTTGGAATCAAGAGTAAGCTAATGATCTTTGCAGGGTTTGCATAGATGCATTTGAAATCATGATTTAATTGATATGTTAGCATTTAGATTCTTTTCTTACATATGAAGACTAGGTCTTTGCAATCAATAAACGAAATGATCCCCATCACATAGAAAGCTTGTCTATAGTATCTCTAGGGTTTTGCAACTAACTCTCTAGTATGCCTGTAGAATTTGCAATTCTTAAATGGCAGATCTTGAAAACTTTGGAGAATCTAGGGTGTGTAAACCCTAGCAAAGGTTTTGAGTTAGAAAGCCCTAGCAACAAAAACCCGAACTAATCTTTTTGGTTGTAAAAAGAAAACCTAGTCCTTGAGAATGATAGGAATGATATCATGCTGATGTGAGGACAAGGTTGACGGAAAGGTCCAAGATTAAGAGGGAGCTGACTCTCCTCAAAGAGATAAGTATTCCACACCTCCTTCCTTTGATTATTATTGTTGCTATTTTGTCCATGCACTTTGCCTTTTATTCTTTCATAGTCTTCTAATAAAGGTTGCAGGTCGAGACAAGATCTATCTAAGCTTGATTAACAGATGGAAGAATTGGAAGAACGTAGCAAAGCACGGAGACAAGAAGATATCAGTTTGAAGTGTGCATCATTAGATGGCAGCATAAAGGAGAAGAAGTTCACCTACCTTAGTTGGAAAGAGGAAGCTCTGATTGGTTCGATTTAGGAACACATTGATTGGGTTGACAATACTATCATTGATGCTGATAAAGATACTACTGATGATTGGAATTTGATATGAAAAAGCATGAAGCAAAATTTTGTTGCAATATGAAGAAAGAAGATGTAAAGGCTTGTGCAATCAATTATAGAGAAGTTTGGCTCCATAAGGTGTTTAATGAACTACTTGATGCCATGTTGGATTCAAAGCTGCATGAAGATTCTCAGAGAACCGGAAGGTTGAAGTGCTTTATGATTCGAGAGTATGATGCAGATAGGAGTTGAGAAGCTACCACGAATCTCCATGAAAGAACAGGTAGTTGTTCCTTTTCAAGAATGAGTATTTTTGAGACAAGCTTAAACTTGTGGTTATTTCTCCCTGTTTGAGGGGGAGTGGGAATCTCCTCCTTGGTTGAGAGGGAGTGAAGATGGACTCCGTTTTCTCCATGTGTCATGTACTAGTGCTAGGACTAACAATCGTAAGCCTAGTAAAGGCAATGGTTTGGAGAATGGTGGATTGGATAAGCATCAGGGACATACATTCTTGAGTCATGTATTGCGATTAACTAGGAATAACATCCAAAGTTGGATACATGGACTTGGTAAAGAAAGGTCTGGAGGACATACTTTTCCTTGGATTAGAAAATGGCCTTGTGAGGCCATACCTTAGGAACAACTAGGTGGGGTACATACCCGAGAGGCAATGGTGTCCACATTTATGCCTCCCAACATTGTGCTTTGATCTAGTGGAGAGATAGAGCTTGTTAGTCAAGGCCTTGCTATTTTGACAATGTTGGCTATGTGATGTAAATCATCATCAATGCTTATCAATCCAAATCCTTTCTTATATGAATATTTCAACTTGAGAGTAGCTAGTTGTGTCATTATAAATACCTCCCTAGTGATGTAAATCATCATAAATGCTTATCAGTCCAAATGCTTTCTTATATGAATATTTCAACTTGAGAGTAGCCAGTTGTGTCATTATGAATACCTCCCTAGTTTAGAGGGAGTGTTGAAAAATGTAGCTAGTGTCGGTCTTTATAATGTAATAAAATGTATTTTTTTATCATATTTATTATATTCATTATTATTTTATTTTGGTGAAAGAATGTTCTTCATGCTTATAGAGTCAAAAGGAGTCAAAAGTAATGTCTTTGAGTCAAGTCCCATTTGGACTTTTGTAAAGAAAAGAAAAATAATTTTATATTGAGTCAAAGTCTACCAAAATTGTCAAGTCGGCCCTCCTTGGGAACAAGTTGTCTTGGGCCTCCAACAACCACCCATTCGACCTCTTGGACAGATAAATATAGAGGACAGTTTGATCACTTTGGAGGACATTCACTCATCATCGTCATACATATCTTCTGCACCTAACTAATGGAGAAAAGGACAAAGAAAAAGGAGAAGAGCTTGCATATGTGGAAGAGGAAAAACTGAAATTTTGATCTAGTTGCAGGGCCGAATTTCAAAGCTAATTGCAGGCTCGAAATTTCAGGAGCAAGATTTTAGGAAGGCCGGAAAATTTAGGAGCGAAATTTCAAGAAGACTAGTTTGACCTATGTTGACTTTTGACTTTGGAGATGATTTGGAGGAGGGTTGGGCTTTAGAGGTTTGGTTGCAGTTTTGAGTCTGGGTCTTGGTCTTGGATATCTCATTTTGATCTGATTATATAAGAGAAAGATTGTTGTTGGGTTTTTCCCCTTGTGGGGTTTTGCCTTGGCTTGGAGCCTAATTTTTGGTGTCTCTTGTCTTTTGTGCACTATGATCTCTATTTTCTTGTTTTGAATAGTGATTGCTTGATGAATAATAAAGGAAAATCAAAAGAACACTAAATAACTTCACAAGTAATTATCATGTTAAGAAATTCTCCCTTGCATTGGAATTTCGACAGAATCTCTTACATGCTGCAAGCTAGATATTGACTACCACTGATATATTTCTTGATTATTCTGCCCTTTTCTTGACTGTCATCCTGTTAGCTTCCTTACTTCCTAAAGAGAAATGTTAGCTTCCTCTGGATCTTCATGATGAAATTTTGGGGACATGAATCTTTCAACATTATCTGCAAGTGTAACTAGAAGCTTCTTCTAGAGTTTTGTGATGGATTATATGTAGACAACAGTCAAGGAGGCTCCTCTTCTTACTTTAGTGAGTCAATTCTAACTACTTCATTGTAAATGACTGAGCTCCCTTCTTAATTTCCATCTCCAAGAAAAGATTTAATTTACGAATCCCTATATTCTTCTGTGTAGCCCCCCATAAATCATATAACTATCTTGCCATCAATAAATACTATTCTATCTGTTATCTTCTAAACAAGAAATAGAAATACAACTTGACTGCAAACCTAATACAAAAATGGGCTCTTGGGCTGATGTACACTTGTCATATTCTTCGTTATTAACTTATTGTTAATAGTTGAGATCCTTGTTGTCTTCGACCTTGGGTTTTTTTGGAACTTCTTCATCTTTAGGTGTTAATGCTTCATGTCTTTCCTTTCTCTTATTGCTCTTATTGTTCTTAGGGTTCTTGGGACAATCTCTCTTGATATGTCCATATTCATGATGACTATAACATTGAACTTTGGACATACCCTTATTTCTATGAGACTTGTTGCCATTGTTTTTGTGTTGAGATCCAAAATTTCCAAACTTCTTTCTCAATCTGGCTGCAAAAGCTTGAGAGTCTTCATTATTAGGTTGAGTATCAACTTTAGCCTTCAGTCTTGATTCCTCTGGAACACACGAAGCCCATAATTCTTCAAAGGTTGGAGTTTCCTTTCTAGCATAGATGCCTCCTGCAAGACCACCCAAGTTGGAGGTAAAGCATTGATTACAGAAGTGATCAGTTTAGAGTGAGATATGGTTTCACCAAGCCCTTGAAGTTTATCTTTGATTTTTGATATCTTCATAAAGTATGGAGCCACATTTTCTTCTTTTGACATCCTTGTTCCATAGAGTTGATTCCTTAGAGATATCTTTTGACCGGTTGTGTTGATGGAGTATAATTTGACCCATGTTTCATAGACTTCCTTGGATGTAGACAAATCTGAAACAAAAGAAATGACATGGTCTTTGATGGACTCAAAGAGAATCCTCTGAGCTCTACCTTCTCCCTTATTGTATTTGGCCACTTTTTGTGCATTGTTTTTATCTGGTATTAGAACATTGACTTCAATGAATTGCATGAATTCATTTTCTTAGAGAACTAAATCAATCCTTTTCTTCCAAGCTTTGAAGTTGGATGCTCCATCAAGTTTGTTGCCTTCCTTATAGATAATTGCAAGGGAAAACCCAAAAAAATGCTTCTCTTCTTATATAGAATCTACTTACAAAGAGACTTCCAAGACCCAAAGACCAAAGCCAACAACCCTACCAAGTACCAAGTTAGCCCCTAGCAAGATCTTCTTTAAGACAACTTCCAAACTTCGACCCACTGCAACTTTGTCCCAGAATTTCGATCCTGCAATTGCTTATCGGAATTTCGGCCCTGCTATTTTGGCCTCTTGCAACTGTAATTGCATAGAAACCCTAGCTTCGCACGTGTGAACAGAGAGCGATGGAGATTTAGCCCAAGAAACTTTGATTCTTTCTTGCTTTCTTCATCCTTCTAACTCTCCTTCTTCTTCGCTACTGCAGATTGAACTTGTGATGAGTGAGTGCTCCAAATGAGGTTGAGCTTCTTGTATTTATAACCTTCTTGAAGGGTCGAATAACCCTCCCTTAGGTCGACTGGATCTGCTCTTGGGTTGTCTTGGTCTTGGGATACAAAATGGCTTTTTCTTGATAAAATAAATATCTTTCTTTATTACAATGAGTCCAAATAGGGCTATGACACATAACCAATATTATTCTTTGTCCTAGAAAGACCTAGAAAACCTAAAAGCACGAAGAACATGCTTTTGACTCAAACTTGAGTATGAAACCCATACTCCAAAATAAAATATAATTTTTTTTTCTTTCTTTATAAAGAATATACAATGTCATGATTACAATTAGGTCCTTATGAAGACTGAATCTAGTTACAATTTTCAACACTCCCTCTTAACTAGGGAGGTATTCATAATCCCATTACATGGTACAAGGAATCTCAATCTTAAAACATTCTCATAAGAAGAGACATCTTGATAAACCATCTTTGTCAAGCATCTTTATCATAGACAAGATCATCCTTATTTGAGAGCATTATGCTAGGACGTTTTATGTGAGATGCCACACTACCTCTAAGGCACATACCCCATTCAGATGTTCACCGGGTATTTCCTGTTAGGACTATTATTATCTTGGATTTCCAATCCTGAATCCTCAAAGAATATCAGTCCTCTTCGACTACTCTTATCTTGGATGCCCTACCTCATCCTCAAAGAGTATCGGTCAACAACTTCTTTTTCCCTAGATTCTACAATCCATAAGAAGTTCCAATCTTCGATGCTTATCCAATCCTCTAGACTACATTCTTTCTTTATGGCCTTCACTAAGACTTACGATTGTTAGTCCTAGTCTAGTGTGTGATCCATAAAGACAAGAACTATCCAATATCACTCCCTCTCAATTAGGCAAGAGATATCTACCAAACCAAGCATGTTTCTTAAATACTCAAGCTTCTTGTTTGGTAATGCTTTAGTTAGTGTATCTGCTACCTGTTCATCAGTAGGTATATAATGCAGCTCTACGACCCCATCTCATACCAGACTTCTGATGTAGTGGTAGTTGTTGTTTATATGCTTTGTCCTAGCATGAAACATTGGGTTTTCTGTCAGCGTTATACAACTTCCATTGTCACAGTGTATATGTGTAGGGCTAGTCGGTCCTTCAAACAAATCTGATAATAATTCCCTGAGCCAAACAACTTCCTGACAGACTTCACTTGTAGCAACATACTTTGCTTCAACACTACTCAAAGCAATTGTATCTTGCTTTCTGCTCATCCATGAGACCATGGAAGATGCTAGGCTGAAGCATCCACCTGTTGTGCTTCTTCCATCTGTCTTACTGCCACCCCAATCTAAATTTATATATCCCATGAATTGGATTTCATTACCAGAATACCAGAGGCAGTGATGTATAGTTCCATGCAAATATCTTAGGATATGCTTCGTTGCAATCCAATGATCATGTTTTGGATCCATCTGAAATTGACGGAGGACATTTACTGCAAAACAAATGTCTAGTGTTGTATTTACCAGATACATCAAGGACCCAATCAACTGTCTGTAGCAAGTAGGATCCATCGGACTAGACTATGAACTCCTCAACTTCTTTAAATTGGTAGTCATAGGAGTCATCATAGGCTTGCTATCCATCATGCCAAATTTCGATGAATCTTGATCACATATTTACCTTGTCCAAGATATATCTCACCTGGCATAATCCCAAGATCCTTCATATTGAACTCGGCTGCTAACTGCTTCTTGCATTTCTGAATTCGATGCTCTACACCTGTGACTAGTAGATCATCCACATACAAGAGTATGATAACTGGTTCATCCTATACCACCTTGATATATAGGGTAGGATCTGCAGTGCTCTTGGTAAAACCAAGTCTCAATAGGAATGCATCCATTCTTGCATACCAAGCTCTAGGTGCTTACTTTAAGCCATATAGAGCTTTCGTCAACCTATAGACATGAGTCTCCCTCCGATTTATTTCAAATCTTTGAGGTTGCTCAATGTAAACTGCTTCATCAATAGTCCCATTTTGGAAAGCTGTCTTGACATCCATTTGATGGATGTTCCATCCCATAGTATTGGCCAACGAAACAAGCGATCTTATTGTTGTTTATCTAGTTGTAGGAGCAAAGGTTTCCTCGTAATCAATCCCTTCTTTCTATGAGAAGTCTCTTGCTACAAACCTTGCTTTGTATTTACCAATGCTCCCATCTGCACTGTGCTTTATCTTGTAAATCCATTTTGAAGTGACTATAGATTTGTCACTTGGCCTAGGGACAATTTCCCAGACATTGTTCACTGGTATTCTTCCTGCATTGCATTCCTCCACTCTTGGTGTTTAGCCACATCTTCACAGGAGGAAGGTTTTGCTTCAATAAGCTTTGAGTCTTGACATATATGCAACATACCCAGAATACCTCTTCGATCTTTTACTTTCCCTGAAGGTCCCTGATGCTGTATGTCCTTCTGCTTCTTGTAGAGTAGTTCTCAACCAAGCAGACCTCTTTTTATTTTTTGGAATAATCACTTGTTGTATAGGCTCACTAGGACCTTCAACATCTTCTTGAGTAGATGTCTGATCTTGACCATCATTGTCCCTTGAGATATCCTCAAAGATAGGTATGTCTTCTTCATCAGAGTCAACTGGAACATCCTTTGATTTCTTGTAAGCTATATTTTCATCAAAGATGACGTCCCGGCTTACTTCAATTCGATGATCCTTGTTAATATAGATTCTATACGCCTTTGATGGAACACTATACCCAACGAAGATGCCCTTTAGATTGGTAGGATCCAACTTCTTTCTCTTGTCCTTGGGTATATGAATATTCACAGGATCTCCAAATACTCGAAGATGATCCACACTTGGCTTCTTTCTTGTAAATTTTTCTTTCGAAGTCATGTTGTTAAGAATCTTGTGAGGACTTTGGTTCTGCAAGTAAACAACTGTCATACATGCCTCTCCGCATAGGAATTGAGGGAGATCTTGATCATGTAGTTGTTGGATAAAGTTGTCATTGATGTCAATAAGATGGCAACCCAGGGGCATTGTTGGAGCTATGCTCTAGATGAAGTAGTCCAGATAAATCCCTAGTCCTTGTTGAACCCTTGTTGACGCAAACCCTAGTAACTTTTGCTCTACATGAAACCTAGCTATATATCCCTATTGATATAATGGCAAGCCTTAGTTTGTTGAAGCATGGTCTAATAATGAATAAATGAAGGTGCCCCTTCCATGAAATCCTCCTTGACACATGATGACATATGCCATAACATTGTTGAAGTCATTGGTCTATGATGAAAAAGTTGTCCTAAGTCCATTAAGATGATGAAACCCTTCAAAGCTAGCCTTAATGAAAAACCTTAGCACTCTAGTTCATGTCCCATGATATCATTTCTAGTCTTGTTGTAGACTAGCTCTTTATTGAAAAGTCCTAGCTCCCTAGCCCTAAGGAAACCCGACTCCTAATACCATAAGATCCATAATAATTACATCCTAGCATAAATAAATGAAGTCCTATCCACTACCCTAAAGCCTTATCCACATTCCAAATGTTCATAACCCTAAAAGTTTGTCATAAAAATATATTTATACGAAGAAAAAATCATACAAACATCTTTTTATGACAAACTTTTAGGGTTATGAACATTTGGAATGTGGATAGAGCTTTACGGTAGTGGATAGGACTTCATTTATTTATGCTAGGATGTAATTATTATGGATCTTATGATATTAGGATTAGGGTTTCACTAAGACTAGGGAGCTAGGGCTTTTCAATAAAGAGCTAGTCTACAACAAGGCTAGAAATTATAACATGGGACTTGAACTAAAGTGCTAAGGTTTTTCATCAAGGCTAGCTTTGAAGGGTTTCATCATCTTTGAAATATGGAAGGTGAGAATGGAGAATTATTTAATGGCTCAAGGTTTTAAAGTCTGGTATTCAGTCATCACTGGAAGCACAATGGAAGAAGAAGAGTCCAAGGAACATAATACATTAGCAATAAAGACAATCTTGAGTGGCCTACCAAATCCTATAAAGGCCAAAGTGGAGAAATATTTATTAGCGAAGGAGATTTGGGAAAATATTCAAGATCTTCACTCAAAAGGATTGATGCTCGTGACCTGTAATAAAGAAGATGATGGCAAAAAGCTCAAAGATGAACCAGAGAAGACAATTGAAAGCAAAGATGAGAGCACCAATTGCATAACAGAAGATGATGAAGAGATCTCTGAAGTTGAGATTGACATAAACCTTACGACAAAGCTTGTAGCTGCCCTAGAAGAAATAAGCAGTTTGAAAAAGGAAAATGAGGAACTCAAGAAGCGAGTACAAGATGTTGATCATGATCTTGACAAGACAAAGAAGGAATTTGTCCTTTTAAGGCATCAAGTACAATAAAGGGATGAGGATCTCAACAAGCTTAAGGAAGAATTCCAGCAAAACAAGAAGAAACATCATGAAGAAGTCATCTCCATGACAAGTCAATTAGACAAAGCAAAAAGAAAGGAAGACAATTTGGTAAATTGTCTCAAACAGAGGTTTGAAGAATTGAGCAAAGCTGAAGTAGAAATTGGCCAATATAGTGAAGAAGTCACTTCCCTAAAAGCTCAACTAGAAGAAACAAGGAAACAAATCAAGAAGCTAAAGATAAAAGGCTAAAGAAAGAATGGGCCCTACTAGAAGGACAAGTTGATGAAGCAGAAAAGGAAAAGAAAATCATGGCATGCTAGTTAAAGGAAAAGGATGAAGAAATTTTCAGAGTGAAATCAGATGTCATTTCTCTAAAAGTCCAAGCATGTGAAGCTACAAGGATGAAGAAAGAAATGGAGAATCAGCTAGCAAAGAAAGGTGAAGAATGTGAGGATGAAAAAAGACACTGTTTCTCTAAGGAAAGAAGTTGATCAGTTGAACAAGAATCCAAAGAGTTCTCAAACCTTGGATGACATCCTCAGTTATCAAAGATCCCCTCTTGACAAATTTGATGCAAGTGAGCCTTCTAGCAAAAATGGTGCAAACCCCAATACATCAAAGGACAAGAATTTGAAGCTTGAAAGTTGCAACCCCAACTCCAATAGAAGCGGGAAGTCATATACCCCTTCCTCACCAGGATTCAGGGGGGGTCTGGGACAAGTTGTCAGCTGTTGGGGCAGCACCTCAACCCACAAAGCTTGTGAGATTGGCACTCAACAATGTCTTTGAGGAATGACAAGTCTTTGCCCAAAGCATATTGGGCAGAGATAGGCTACCAGATTGGGACAAGATGTGGGCTGACTTGCAGCAGGAGGAATTGAGGCGAGCTTTTCTAAAGAGCTCCATTAGTGGCAGTAGCAGCGGACATAAGCAGGTAAAGGAGGAGGAGAATGTGGCCCTCGCATCGAAGGGTCCTAGTCAGGGGCAGGGGGAGCAGAGGAGGAAGAAGGACTTGTCGAAGGTCAAGCGCTTCAAATGTGGTGAGCTTGGTCACTATTGTACCTAGTGTCCTCTCAGGAAGAAGGACAAGGAGGAGAAGTAGGACTAGTAGGCAGCTTCAATAGAGATCGATAGGATTTCCTTCGGATTGGAGGAAGACTTCGCTATGTTTGCTAATATACCTCTAGGAGTGAGGTGGGGAGATTTGGTGCTATAGCCCCAGAGTGCTACAGATGGGCAGGATCCTTGAGGAGTCCACCTTGTGGATTAATACCTTGCTACAGGGGCCCACAAATTTTCAATAGCAGGATGGGTCAGTGACAGTGGTTGCAGCCAGATGCCAGAGTGACAATTGTAGAGTCTAGTAGCAGTTAGATGTTGGGGAGCGTAGTACGGAGTTGGTAGTTGTGTAAAGTCCACAACTGTTCAGATTCTTCAGTGATAGTGTAGATACTAGCAACAGTTAGAGAGTCGGGTGATAGATGCATTATAGTGATCACAATTGATTCAATATTTTGGATGCTTTTCAGTTGCAAATGTTGTAGTTGTAGCAACAACAGATGAGAGGGAGTTGTAGTGCAGATGCAGTGTTGGCAACAGTATGGCAGTGTCAGTAACAACATATATCAGAGTTGTGCAGTGGTTGGTAGGCAGTATGGCTAGACATCAGCAGCATGACAAGATATGATGTAGAGACAGGGTGCTGCTACAGGTTGAGCAGTAGCACTAAAACACATTCCTCGCTAAGAGGGAGTGTTAGTTTTTGTAGCATCAGATGTGTTCTAGCCTTGAAATTTTGTGGAGAGGCTAGAATACAAGTGATCTCCAAAACCCAGAAATCGTTTCTGGAAATTTTGCATAGAAATGATTTAATTAGATTATTAACCATTTTTTAAATATTTCCTAAGTCTAAACTTAGGGAATATGGTTAATTAATCAAGAATTAATTAAGTTAAGGCGTGAATGATCTAGAAACTCACATGGATCGGCTCCAAGATGATCCTAGCCATCGATTATGTTTTAATCTAGGTTATTGGTGCTCCATCAGAGGATTATAAGAGGATGTTGATGTGGTGATGGAGAATACACTTGAGAGGTTTGATTTCATGAGCAGATCGATTTCCAGGGTAGTAGTAGTCAGTTGTCGAAGAGAGATCTAGTGAGATCGAAGCAGTGAGAGGGGCAAAGACAGTGAAGCTGGAGGAAGGTTTCTAGATCTGGTGAGTGCATTTGTAGATAGGCAAGAGAGCCACAGAGAGGCTGACGTTGGGGTAGTGCAATAGCCTCTAGAGGCAAAGTCGATTTGCTGGGAGAGATTGATGTTTTCAGTTACAGAGGCCGGGAAGGAGTGCCAGAGAAGCGTCTTTCTAGTCAGCAGAAGGCATAATGACTTCATTAGTCTGAGGCTACACGTCCAACCAGCTATGTAGAGCCTGATGCAGAGGCTCAAATGGCCAAAATTTTGAAGGCAAGTTGTGTTGGGAAATGGCCTGTGGGGTGAGGAAATTACCTCTCTAGATTTTCGCCAGTATTTCTCTGTAGGATTTCTAGTTTTAGCATCCAGTTGTACTCAGATTATTTCACTGTTGCATAATAATAAAACCCTTAGCTATTGCACTGGTTTTCCCAAGTTGGGTTTTTTCCGAGGACTTTTGTCCAAAAATAATTGTGTTATTTTATGTTTGCGCTAGCATTTCTTCTAGCGTTTATTCTTTCGCAATTTTATTTGTGTAGATTGCAATGTGATTTATTCAATGTTTGCTGTAGCAAACAATAAAAAGTTGTTAAATTAAATTAATGATTAGGAGAATAATTTCCAATTGTTGCAATAGGATTCTAGTTTGGAATTTTCACAGTGTATTGGAATTTGTTTTTCTAAGCAGATTTGAACTGTTTTCTCTGTGGGTTTTTTGTTGGACTTTGGAGCTGTTACTTTTGTGAACCTTGGAGCATTATATTAGAACAAGCATCTCAGATTTCTTTCCTTAAAGCAGGCATCCTTAAGACCTTATTGGAGCTACAATTCTTGGATTATTTGTAGACTTTTGATAACATCCTTGTGAACAATATATTGCAGACCTGATGTTAGTCTTCATTGCACAATATTTGGACTCGAGGATAATCTTTGTTACACAAAGCTCTTTAGACGTGTGGAAAGATGAAATCACACTTTAAGGATATGGAGCTGGCCTAGTTATATTTCTTAAAGTAGTGAAGCCTTAAAGAAGAGCTTACAATAGTCTTGAGAGAGCCTTGTTTGGAATAGCATTCAAAGCTATTTGGAGCAAACTTTGGAAGACTACCTTGAAGCAGCTTTTGGAGATTTGAAAAGGACCTTGAAGACTTGTTTTGAAGAACACCATTTGCATCTTGAAGGTCTCTTGGAAGATTTGTTGAGTCACAATTGAAGGGTTGTAGACCAGGTTGGAGCCTCAATCAGTTGAGAGGGTTGGAGCCCTAAAGGATTGGAGTCCTCAAGTGTGAAAATTTCTGGGTATTGTGGAATACATGTGTCCAAGCCTCCTTGCAAATTTTGAGGCTTAGAGCACATCCAACGCTACTAGAAATCAACATCAAGAAGACCAAGTTGGTGCTTGGTGAAGTACAAGTTGGAGCTTGGTGAAATTGAAGATTTGAGTCTTCATCTATGGTTGGAGCCCTAAAGGAATCACGGGTGTGATTGTACAAATTGGAAATTGAATTGTTGTAATAGAGGATTGGAGTCCTCACCATTGTTATTAATAAAATTATTTATTTCATTATTGTTGATTTTGTTTTCTACCCAAAGTGATCTTTACTGGCATAAAAATAACAATTGTAAAAGAAACACTGATTCAGCCCCCCTCTCAGTGTTTCCAACAGTAGCATGGCCTTGACACATTCTTCAATAATTCTATTCCTCTGTTTAGCCACACCATTCTGTTTAAGATTACAAGGAACGATAAGCTCCCTCTTGATCCCTTCTTCCTTGTAGAAAGCTATCAGTTATTTGGAGGTGTATTCTCCACCATTGTTTGAGCTCATAGTCTTGATCTTTCTCTCGGTTAGGTTCTCCACTTGATTCTTGAACTCTTGAAACTTTTCTAATACCTTGTCCTTGTTCTTGAGGAGGTATAACCAAGTCTTCCTTGAGAAATCGTCAATGCAGGTTACATAATACCGATGCCCACCAAGTGACTTAATTGCCATAGGTCCACATACATCCGAGTGTATGAGATCTAAAACTTCCTTAGATCTGGTATCACTTTTTGAAAATGGCTTCTTCACGTTCTTGCCTAGAGCACACCCCTTATAGCTCCCTTCATGTCCTTCATTCAAGTTGGGGATGCCATTGACATTTGACCTGGAGATGGCAAAATCTTTTAATGAAGGTGTCTGTACCTTCTATACCATATTTCGGAAGGACTCACATCCAAGTGGACTAGGGCATGAGATAGAGGTGTAGAAAGTATATATAATGCCCCCTCACGAATCCCAATCACCCTAGCATCATCAATACTAGAGCCCTTACCCCAAACCAAAACCTTGCCATCAACAAAAGCAACTTTATCACCTTTATCCTCTAGACAAGAAATAAAGAGTAAGTTTTTCTTCAAACCTAGAACATATAAAATATTGTTGAGGTGAATGCTTCCACGAGACTCGAGCTCCAATGAAGTAGATCCAATTCCTTTCACTGGATAGTTCTTCTTATCTCCAAGTTTGATTGAGTGAGAGGAGTTTCTTGTAGATAGAGTTTGAAGTTAACTGTATTATCCCGTCATATGTCTGGAGGCACCACTGTTAATAACCCATATATTCTCATCCTTGAATGTACTGGATAAAGCGAAGAACAAACTTCCATTTATAAATTCCTTGCTAGCTTGGAGATGATCTTCAATATGCAATCCTTGATTGATGTAGTGAGATTCCCAAGAATCTTGAAACTCTTCTTCAAAACCCTTGTCATAGTGCCAACTAGGATGTGACCTTCAGTCTCCTTCTTGCACCTTATCTCTGAAACCATGTTGGAAAATCAGGAGACTTATGTATTATAGATGATTTTCCTTAACTTGATAATTACTTGTAATATGTGTTGGCATTTTATTACTTTATTAGATCTTGTTCATCAAGCAATTACCAAAACAATGAAGATCACAACAAGACGAAGTACACAAGATATAGGCTCCAAGCCAGGGAAAAACCCCTCCAAGGGGAAAACCCTGAAAAATACTTCTTTTCTTATATAGAATCTGCTTACAAGGAGACTTCCAAGACCCAAAGACCAAAGCCAACAACCCTACCAAGCACCAAGTCCGCCCCCAACAAGATCTTCTCTAAGGCAGCTTCCAACCTTCGACCTACTGCAACTACGGCCCAGAGTTTTGACCTTGCAATTGCTCATAATTTTGGCCCTGCAATTTCGGCCTTCTGCAACTACAACTGCACAGAAAGCCTAGCTTCACACGTGTGAACAGAGAGAGAGAGAGAGATTTAGCCCAAGAAACTTTGATTCTTCCTTTGCTTTATTTGCCCTTCTAGCTCTCCTTCTTCGCTATTGCAGATCAAACTTGAGATGAGTGAGTTCTCCAAATGAGGTCGAGCTCCTTGTATTTATAAGCCTTCTTGAGGGGTCAAATAGCTCTCCCTTAGGTCGACTTGATTTGCTCTTGGGCTGACTTGGTCTTGGTGTTGAGAAATATAGGGCAACTAGGTTAGGTGATTTCTCTTCGTTTGATAACTGCTTGTGATGTCTTTTCACTTATCTCGATTAGATTCCTTTTCTTCTTGATTATTTTTATGTTCTTTTCATCAAATAGCTACCAAACCATAAATAACAATGAAACAATAGGACACATGATATTTGCGATCATCCAGGGCCAAAACCTCTCAACTTGAGAGGAAAACCCACAAGAATTATTCTTCTTATAGAATCTTCAATTGACGAATTCCAAGACCTATAAGCTATGACCTTTGACTAAGACCCTCCAAGACCAAGTCAAATTCTTTAGCAAGTCTTGCAATTTCGACCTCCAACAAATTCTTCTACCCAGTAGATTCTTTTGCAACTTCAACCCCTCCAGCAGATTCTTCTGCAACTTCATCCTTCCAGCAAATTCTTCTGCAACTTCGTCCTGTAGGCTATATGACCTTTGACTAAGACCCTCCAAGATCAAGTCAAGTTCTTTAGCAAGTCCTGCAATTTTGACCTCTAAAAAAATTCTTCTGCCCAGTAGATTCTTTTGCAACTTTAACCCGTCCAACAAATTCTTCTGCAACTTCGTCCTTCTAGCAAATTCTTCTGCAACTTCGTCCTTGCAATAGATTCTTTTGCAGCTTCGTCCTTCCAGCAAATTCTTCTTCAGAAACCCTAGGTGACACATGTGAGAGAATGATGGTCAAATCTGTCTTGTTGACCAAATGTTTGAGGGTCAAATCTGTCTTGTTGACCAACGTTGACTTTTCTGGTTAGGGCTCTTTTGCTGTTGTCATAAATTATCAGAATTTGTAAATTGTACTCTCTGCTGAACTATTGAAGACTAAAAGAAGATTTGATCAAGGGTTTCCCCACATTGGGATTTGTCCCTAGCTGGTGCCACATCTTGTGTCCTCTTGTCTTGGCTTGTCTTCTACTGTTTATGTTTATGTTCTATCATCATTTTACTTACATGTTTATGTGATTGCTAAACTGAAATTGATATTGGGCTCATATAGAAATTGAAGTAAAATTGCTCTAAAGCATAGAACATACCATTGTTGCCTAAACTTAACATGGGATTGGAGCTGAGGTGAAGACAAAGCCCAAGCAAGAGTGAAAGAGCAATCACCAAAGACAGTTGGACAAGGACAAAAGACTCAATCGGTTCCTCATCCTACTTCCCGACCGAAGACAAGCTCTATGATAAATCTGATTATCATGGACAGAAGATGTCCCTTGATTTGACTTTGAGGAGAAGGAAGTGATGGATTATGTGCAGGGTAAAATCCTCGAGCCTCCTTCAAATGCATTGGCTGCTGCGAAGACCAAGTACAACAAAGCTGAAGTCAAAGTGAAGAAGATTATCAGGGATTCCATTGACAAGCATTTGGTGGCTTATATTTCCAAATTGAAGACCTCCAAGGAGATATATGACATGTTGGTCGACATGTTCAAGGATTACTGAGATCAGGAATGATCTACTCTCGATTGGAGAAGTCATTCCTGACAAGGAACTTACTCTCACCACCCTTGGAGGACTCCCACTTGAGTGGTATGTATTGAGAACCATTATACTCAACAATGATCGAATTCCAGGGTTTGAAGAATTGATGTCGAGATGCATTCAAGAAGAAACAAGGATGGTGGAGCAAGAAATGCCTTCTAATAGAAGCAACCCCACTGCATTCTCCGCTCATGCCACGAGGAAAAACAATGTAGGTTCAAAGAAGCAAAGTCAAGGAAGACCAAGATTCAAAAATGGAAGGAAGGGAAGATGCTTTGTTTGCAATAATTTTGGCCACCATGCGAGAGTGTCCTAATAGAAGGATACACCTCGAGATGATGACTATCATAACAACTCCAGGGGCAACTTCAACAACAATGATCAAAGGAATGGCAGATCCAATGGCAAAGGAAAAAGGAATGCGAGACGTCAAGGAAATGGTTGACCCTCCAAGAAATCAAGAAACTCCAGGTATGATGAATCCAATGTCGTTAACAATAAGCAAAAAGAGTACTATCTTATATTGGCCCTCTCCACTGCCTCTCCTCCAGACGCTTTGGGAAATTGGTTAATTGATAGTGGTGCCTCAAGGCACTTCATCGCATACAAGGAAGCCCTCTCTAATTTGGTAGAAAAGGAGACAAACTTGGATATCATCCTTGGAGATGATGCCATCTATCCCTGTGAAGGGAGTAGGGAATGTTACCCTTCAATTGAATCAAGGTAACACTATTCATTTGCAAGTACTATATGTACTCGATCTCAAGAACAACCTGGTATCCATTTCAGCAATGGAAGATAAAGGATTCAAGGTGGCTTTATTGATGGAAAGGTACATGTTTGGAAAATAAATTTTAAAGATGCTTTTACTCTTGGGTTCAGGTTTGACATTTTGTATCAAGTTGGAGGAAGTCCATTAGGTGCCATGTCTACGACACATCTCTACAATCTGAACTATGGCACCAAAGGTTCGCCCATCTTCATTATAAGGCCCTATCCGATGTGAGACAGATGGTGACAGGTATGCCCGAGTTCAAATTAGAGCATGAAGGTGTATGTCCGGGATGTGCCGAAGGAAAACTTACAAGGGTACCATTCACTTCAAGTAATAGTAAGACCATAGACATATTGCAATTGATCCACTTCGACATATCTGGTATGATGCCCATAAACTCCTTGGGAGGATACTTATATTATCTCACCTTTGTGGATGATTATTTTCGCAGGACCTAGATCTACTTCTTGAAGAAGAAGGATGAAGTGTTCACATGGTTCCGACACTTCAAAGCCTTAATTGAAAACCAATTCGAGAAGAAAATCAAGATATTAAGGATTGATAATGGGACTGGGTACGAATCCAATGAATTTCAAGATTATTGCGGAGAAGTTGGCATTAAGAGGGAGACAATGCAATACAGTCCCGAGCAGAGTGGTGTGGCTAAAAGGAAGAATCGCTCTATTGTAGAAGCTGTCTATGCCATGCTTCATGATCAAGGCCTTTCGAAGTTTCTATGCGCTGAAGCTGCAAATACCGCCGTATAGGTTCAAAACTAATGCCCTCATCAAGCATTGGACTCCAAGACTCCCGAAGAAATGTTCACTAATAAGAAACCCGATGTCTCTCATTTTAGAATTTTTGGAAGCCCTGTATATTTTCATGCGTCGAAAGAGAAAATAAGCAAATTGGGTGCATCTGGGAAGAATGGAATCTTTGTGGGCTATAGTGAAAATTCTAAGGGATATAGAATTTATGTGGCTGGTTGACAAGAAGTTGAGATAACTCTTAATGTCACCTTCAACGAAGATATGGTCCTTAGGAAGATCAACAACCTTCCTATCCTAAGGAAGGACAAAGAAGTTGACACGGGAAATCAGGGTGAAAAATAAGACGAAACGATGCCCGATGTTGATGAACCTATGGATCCTATTGATCCACTCCCTTATGAGCCTTCCTCCTCCAGGAGGAGGAACTCATGGCTTAGGGAGACTCTCGAAGATGCTGAGAGGCACATTGCACCAAGGGGGACTTTCCGCGAAAGCAAGAAACCAAACAGGTACCAAGGATATTTGACTGCCCTGAGCACTATCATTCAAAATGAGCATTCATCATTCGAAGAAGCTGTGAAGCAACAAGTATGGAAGGATGCTATGAATCAAGAATACGAGTCAATTATGAAGAATGATGTCTACGATGTGGTCCCTAGACCCTGGGACAAATCAGTTGTCACTTTTAAGTGGCTCTACAAAATCAAGCATGGAGCTGAGGAAGTGCAAAAAAGTTCAAGGCTCGCTTTGTTGCTGGAGGCTTCTCTCAAAAGGAACGTGTAGATTACGATGAGATATTTGCACATGTTGCTCGATACACACCACCATCCGCTCGACCATAACCCTTGCTGCCTCGCAAGGGTGGAACCTACATCAGATGGATGTCAAGACCACCTTCTTGCATGGTTCAATCAAAGAGGAAGTCTATGTGGAACAACCCAAGGGGTTTGAAGTTCATGATTGGGAATCTCATGTATGCATGTTGAAGAAAGCTCTCTATGGATTGAAGCAAGCACCCCATGCTCAGTATGAGAGGATCGATAGCTATCTGATAAAGCTGAGATTCACTAGAAGTGACGCCGATTCGAAACTTTACTTTAAGGTTGAAAATGATAAACCTCTCATTCTGGTACTTTATGTGAATGACCTCTTTCTGACAAGTGCAAACCCTCTCATTCACAAATGTAAGAGTGAGTTGGCTTTTGAATTTGAGATGAAGGACCTAGGACCGATGCACTATTTCCTAGGGTTGGAGGTCTGGCAAAAGGCAGGTGAAATTTGCCTCTCTCAAGGAAAATATGTTGTGAAGATATTGGAAATATTTGGGATGGTGGACTACAAGCCTGTGACTACTCCGATGGAACTTAAATTTAAGAAGTTATGTGGTAGTGCTGCTGGACTTGAATTGGGAAATGCTTATGAGTATCTTCAACTCATAGGAGCACTGATGTTCTTGGTGAACTCCCGTTCGGACATATGTTTTGCAGTTAACACATTGAGCCAATACATGGTTGAGCCTCACCATACACATTGGATTGCCGACATGAATCTTCTGAGATATCTTTGGGGCACAATCACTCATGGACTGAGATACACTGCCGGAAATGTGAGGCTGCATGGTTATTCCGATGTTGATTGGGCTGGTAGTGTGGTGGATCGCAATAGCACTTTTGGATGATGTTTTTCTTTAGGTTTTGCTTCAATATCTTGGATGAGCAGGAAGCAGAAATCGGTTGCCTTGAGCACTGCCGAGGTCGAATACATAGTTTGCTAGTATGGCCTCCTATGAAGCTGTCTGGTTGAGGAAGCTCTTCAGTGAGATGTTTGGACATGTGCTGGATACCACCGTGATCCTCTATGACAACCAGAGTGGGATATGATTATCGGAGAATCTCGTGTTTCATGATTGCTCCAAGTATATAGATATTAGGTACCGCTTTATTCGGGATATGGTACAACGAGAGCAATAAGGCTCCATCACATTGGAACTCTTATGGGGGTCTTGTATGAAATGGACATTGAGCTCTAGGATCTCTGGGGGGCTTGGGGTACTTCTTAGAGAGGTGAGCAACCATAGGGTGAGTGGTTCAACCTTCCACTAGTGGTTTGCTATGTACAGGGTGAGTGGTTCATCCTTCCCCTGTGATACCCCTTGGCGACATTTGAGCAGAGCGAGTAGTTCATCCTTCTCCTGTCGAGACATCCTACCCATGCAGTCTGGGACTCATGGGAAGTACCTCTCATCTCGCCAATGAGTAGGGAAATGAGGATAGGGACCATAGCACTACCGATGGATGCATCGTGTACTACCATACTCCCTATGCTAGGATGTCCAATATTGATCTGGGATCAATGGGCACCGACTTCGGGTTAGTAAGCGTGGTATAAAACACTCTTTTGATTGGAATTGACTTCAGGTTAGCAAGAAAGATATAAGACACTCTCTTTTGATTGGGACTGACTTCGTGTCAATAGAGAATGGTATGATACATTCTTTATCACTTCCTTTTCATAGTTCAACAGAGCAGAGCAGAGCAATGCAGAGCAATGTGTTGACCACTACGTGTCAACAACCCATAGTAGTACACCCTCTTTTTTCACAAAAGGGATAGCACTTGATCGATGTGTCCGTGCCCTCCAGCTATCATCATCAGCATGACTTCCAGGATGTTATGTAAACCCTTTCTGCAAGTGTATAATGTAAATAATTTCAGCAGATTCGTGTCATGTATGTAACGAACTAGGTAAACCTACTTTTCTAGTGACAATCTCCATTCTGGGAGGTTTTTTGTCTCACCGATCCATTCTCGGATGGTCGACAGGGTTTTTCTCCAGTCTCACCCCAAAGATGGAATGGATTTTGTTGCTAGGATCTTAGGCGAGTCCTAGTGTTCTAGATCGAGTTTATGTAAAAGTGATTTGGGAATAATCCTAACTATTTGGTTAGGTTATTTTATTACAAATTGTTTGGTCTGCTGGATTATATGCGTCGCACAAATGGGTAGTTTGTGAGGGTTTATTACAAATGGGTTTTCCCCCTTATGCTATAAAAAAAATATGAAAATCATGATGTAAAGTGTCTTGAGGGTTAGAAAAATAATTTATCTCCTCATAGGTTATTTAATTAAATTTTCTGGCTAAAGAATTAATAAAAATCCTAGGCCATAAATCTAATTAATTCTAGGTCCTAAGTAAATTTAAATTTTCCAAAGGCAAAATTCTTTGGTCTTAAAAAATTAAATTTTAAAAGGTCTGAGGATTAAGGTAAATTAATTATTTTGATAAATTTTAAACCTTTGATCCCTTGGGTTAAGTCAAAGTCAATTTTTTGGGGAAATTAACTCAAAAATTTAATTTTTGAGTTAATTAAAATACATTTAATTGAAAAATTCAAGTTTCCTCAAGAATTAAATATTTCGACGGATGAGATTAAAAGAAATTTTAATCTTCATCAACGGTCGAGATTGCTTTGACGAGGATTACTCGAACTAGCTATTGGAGGATTTATCTTTAAATAGGAAGTCATTTGTCCTTTGGGTCGTGTGCTTAGCAAGAAGCTCGTGTATCTTTTTTTGGATAATAAAGAAAGACTTTGGGGTTAAGTTCTGCCGGTGTTACTCTTCATGGGAATACTGTAAGATGTGTTATTTTCATGCATAATTTTTTCTAAAGCCATTGATGATAGCTTCTAAAGAGTGATTTGTGTACAGGTATCTTGCTCAGTCGCTGGGGTTTGAATAATAATCTAAATTTTGAACGTAATAGCAGGTATTTCTATTTGTCTGAGTTTTATTATTATTTTCTCACTCTATCTTTAATGGCTGGATCGAGTTTTGTAGGGAAATTTTGATTTTAGATCCTCGGGCGTTAGGGGAAGTTTTCAGTTGGACTAGCCAACTCCCGTTCTGTTTTCCTGAAGAGCCCAACTAAATTAGTTCCAAGCTTATCATAAGATTTTTCTGTTGGTGATGCACGGAGGTTTCGAGTTAGCACCTCCTTTAAAATTTAAAAATTTAATAATTTTTTGTGCAGCATAATGATAGATTTGGCTGATTAGAGCCTGCAGTTTGTAAATTCTGTAGTTATTTTTCTAACGTGGGTTTTTTCTGGGTTTTAGTTTTTATCATTGTATATATTGTTTGGGTGTTTTCTTGTTGCCGTGCAGCTATAGATCTGAGGAATAAATTTGTGTAGAGTCTAGATCTAGGCCCTGGAGGGTAAGATCTGGATCTCCAGGGTTTATCAATATAATTTTCTTGAGACATTATTCAGTCCAAGGGTTTAAAAAGTTTTAAATCTGGAAATTTTTATAAGGATTTCAAGGAAATTTGATGCAAAAGGGATTCAACATTTTAATTAGAATTTCTGGAAATTATTTAAAGGGTTTTCTCGCTACCATTTATCTGTTGACTGAGTTTTCTGATCTGTTGATTAGGTTTTTCGATTTGTTGCAAAATTTCGATTTTTTTTAGAGAACCCTTTCCTTTTCTTACCTTTGCTGCAGCCTGCAATCTCCAAACATTGTCCTCGAAATTCCATTAAAATCGCAGCCCTTTCCCCATCGTCCCTCGGCCCTGTGACTTCCCTTTCTCCTTTTCGCAGTCGCTCTATCCCTCGTTGGCATCCTTTTTCTGCATAATCGCGTCCTTCCTCCTAAAACCATAGCTGGCTCCCTCCTCATCTATCCCAGCTCTTCTGCTGTCCCTTTTCTCCTCGTGCGTGCTGTCCGCACCTGCAACCCACAATCTTCTTCTCCCATCCATGAATTCTCCCTTTCTGCTGCCAAGCCCCTTGCTGCTGCTGTCGGTTTCCCTCTACTTGCGTCTAAACCCTTATTCCGTGGCTTCTTGTCCTCCTTGACTTGGTTTAGTTAGTTTCATTTTTCATTTTATTTAATTTGATTTTCTTTTTTTGTTAATTTGTGTTTGTTTAGTTTACAATTTGGGATTTATTTTATTTTGTCTTTTAGATTCGTTGTGATTTAAAATTTGATTTTTGATTTTTTGTTTGTTTGTTTGTTTGTGTCTTATTTTGATTTCACGTTTTCTTTTTTACTTTTACTTATGATTTTTGATTTTGATTTTGATTTCCTTTTATATTTTTAT
>APFE030794916.1:86702-117207 GCA_000404065.3 Pinus taeda
ATTTTTTTGGTGATTTTAGAATAGTCGAGGAATTAAATCAAAAGAGGAATTTGAGCTTTTACATTTCAGAAATTTTTATTTTTATGTGGCCTATGACCCATAAAAATTTAAATTTGATTAAGGTCCTTTGATTTGATTTTTGGTCACTTCAAATTTTTTTCATTTGCCACATTAAACGTTGTTTCATAAGCTTAGCATTTACCTAAGGGATAATTAACATTCAAATTTAAAGTTCCTTGGTGTCTTTGGTATTAATGGTAAAGTTTTAATTTTTTGTGGTAGTGATTTCTCTATTGTCAAGTGCGATTGATGTTTTAAAATCATTAACTATTGGAGAATGATAAATTATTCTAGATCTGGGTTGTTAATGAAAATCATTTTAAATTTGGAATCATTTCTTAGCATTTAAATTTCATAATTCTTCACAAGATTTAATTGCTAGAATATCTTGCATGATAAGGTTTTGGGTGTTGACATTTAATTATTCATGATCGTCGCTTTGCGACATTTATAAATTGCTCTAGATAACTTGTTTTTGTTTAGTCTATGGTTAATTGAATATAAAGGCACTGGTTTATAATTGTTTTTATCTTGTAGTTGTGTCTTATTTTGATCTATCCATCTCAGTTGACCAAGACTTATCCTACATTCTTCAAGTTGTCCTTCTTTAAGTCTCCTAGAGCCAATGTTCCACAAGCTATTCTCATTCATTCACCTTAGGGACTATCCCCCCTGACTTGTATAGGAGAGAGTCTAAACGGAGTAACGATTAGAGTGACAACCCTTACTTTGAGCGTTGTTGCGGTGCCTATACACTTTATGCGACAACACAATGCATTGATGGCAAGGATAGTACAAATTGGCAGATGGATTAGCAGATGGAGTTCTCCCCCATTGAGAGGGAGTGTTAAAATTGACAACTAGAACTCCGCATGGGTCATCTTATTTATTACAACTTATATTTTTCTTGGATTCCTCTCTCCGAGAGGTGTAGGATTGATCTAAAGATCATTCGATTCTGACATGTACAAATGAAGTTATTAATTTATTTTGATTATGGACAAATTGTCAAGGTCGGCCAACAAACTCATGTAGGCTCAGAAGCCCAACAGTTACGTCTATTCATCCTCAATGGTAGCCTATAAATACATGATGCCTCATCCTCATTTGGACATCACTCATCTTCACACATCTCTCTCTCCTCATCTGATTGGGTACGCATTTCTGGGCAAATACTCTCTCCACACATGCGAACGAAAGGAAGGACATTTTCTGTTTCAGGGTTGACCAAGTTTGACCAAATTTCCAGAAGGTTGTTTTGGGCTGCATTGACCAAGCATTGACCTATTTGACTATGTTTTCGTGAGGGTTATCTTTGATTAGGTAGGCCGCATTTCTGGGCACATAAATTGAGGTAATCTGTTGACTGTTTGACGAACGTTGACTCTGGTTAGGGTTGATGCAGGTTGACTGTTTGACCAAGCTTTGATTGGGCTGAATCTGATTGTTTTGAGGGTTGTTTCATCTTCCTGTTTGGAGGCCGAAGTTGACTGAAGTTGACCAAATCTTTGAGGGTCAAATTTGCCCTGTTGACCATTGTTGACTTTTCTGGTTAGGCCTCTTTTGCTGCTGTCATAAATGATCAGAATTTGTAAATTGTACTATCTCTCTGTTGAACTATTGAAGACTAAAAGAAGATTTGATCAAGGGTTTCCCCACATTGGGGTTTGTCCCTGGCTGGTGCCACATCTTGTGTCCTCTTGTCTTGGCTTATCTTCTATTGTTTATGTTTATGTTTTATCAGCATTTTACTTACATGTTTATGTGATTGCTAAACTGAAATTGATATTGGGCTCATAAAGAAATTGAAGTAAAATTGCTCGAAAGCATAGAACATACCATTGTTGCCTAAACTTAACATCCTTTCATATACTTGGCTATGGCTTGAGCTCTTCTTTTGGAGGTTTAGTGATTAAGCCCTTAACATGTTCAACGACTTCATTTTCTATGAGGATCAAATCTGTTCTCTTCTTCCATGCAAGAAAATTTGATGTTCCAACCAATTTATTGCTTTCCTTACATAATGAAGTCATTTTGACAACAGATTCAGTCATAAATATAAAGGTACGTACTTGTCGAGTGAAGATGCTTCTTGATGACAATATCTTCAACTTGATGCCTTATTGCTTTTGATGATGATGTTGATAAATTGTACTATCTCTCTCTGTTGAACTATTGAAGACTAAAAGAAGATTTGATCAAGGGTTTCCCCACATTGGGGTTTGTCCCTGGCTGGTGCCACATCTTGTGTCCTCTTGTCTTGGCTTGTCTTCTATTGTTTATGTTTATGTTTTATCAACATTTTACTTACATGTTTATGTGATTGCTAAACTGAAATTGATATTGGGCTCATAAAGAAATTGAAGTAAAAATGCTCTAAAGCATAGAACATACCATTGTTGCCTAAACTTAACATCCTTTCTTATACTTGGCTATGGCTTGAGCTCTTCTTTTGGAGGTTTAGTGATTAAGCCCTTAACATGTTCAACGACTTCATTTTCTATGAGGATCAAATCTGTTCTCTTCTTCCATGCAAGAAAATTTGATGTTCCAACCAATTTATTGCTTTCCTTGCATAATGAAGTCATTTTGACAACAGATTCAATCATAAATATAAAGGTACTTACTTGTCGAGTGAAGATGCTTCTTGATGACAATATCTTCAACTTGATGCCTTATTGATTTTGATGATGATGTTTATAATAGAAGATGTCTTCTTGATGAAGATGTCTTCCTTCAAAAGTGATACTTCAAAGAGAGGGAGATCACCTTGATTCCTTGATGATGATGACAATGCCTCTTCTTGCTTCCCTTGGATGTAGAGACTTCAAGATGCTTTTATGAATAGTCCTTCTTTAAATGGAGGTAGGGTCCTGTAGCTCTTTTCTTTGTGATGATGATGTGAGCTTCTCAAGAATGCTTCAATTGTATAACCCTTCTTTGGATGAGCTAGGGTTTTGAGGTCTTCTTTCTTTGAGATGTGATGATCCTTGAGAGGAATGGTCCTTCTTGATGATCTTCTAGTGCTTCGGCCTTTGAGTGTCCTTCTTTAAGCTGCCTTTCCTCGTCTTGTCATCTTTGCTCTGATACCATGTTGAAAAATCTAGGGCAACTAGGTTGGGTGATTTCTCTTCCTTTGATATCTGCTCGCGATGTCTTTTTACTTATATTGATTAGATTCTTTTTCTTCTTGATTATTATTATGTTATTTTCATCAAACATCTACCAAATCATAAAGAACAATGAAACAATAGGATACAAGATATAGGTGATTAGCTAGGGCCAAAATCTCTCAACTTGAGAGGAAAACCCATAAGAATTCTTCTTCTTATAGAATCTTCAATTGGTGAATTCCAAGACCTATGACCCTTGACCAAGACCCTCCAAGATCAAGTCAAATTCTTTAGCAAGTCTTGCAATTTCGACCTCCAGCGAATTCTTCTGCCCAGTAGATTCTTCTGCAACTTCTACCCCTCCAACAGATTCTTTTGCAACTTCGTCCTTCTAGCAGATTCTTTTGCAACTTCGTCCTTCTAGCAGATTCTTTTGCAAAAGCCCTAGGTGACACGTGTGAGAGAATGATGGTGACCTTGTCCTTCTTTTCTTCTTTGTTTGAGATGAGACCTCTGGCTTGCAAGATAGATTTCTTTTGACCCAAAACTCGACTTTCTTGAAGTGGCTGCAACTCGGTTTCTACTGTTGTAAAATGATGCCCTAACCTCCGCACGTATGGAGGAATATAACCCAAAACCAAATCAGAAAACTCGTTTTTCCTTGTTATCTTCTAGTCTCTCTCTTCTTCACGCTTCTTGCTCTTCCTTGTACGAATTGGTGAGTGAATGTCTCTCTTCCAAGTGAGGTCGAAGTCTCCTTTATATAGGTCTTTCACAGGATATAGGCGATCAACTAGGGCGAAAACCTCTCAACTTGAGTAGAAAACCCACAAGAATTATTCTTCTTATAGAATCTTCAATTGACAAATTCCAAGACCTATGACCCTTGACCAAGACCCTCCAAGACCAAGTCAAATTCTTTAGCAAGTCCTGTAAGTTTGACTTCCAACAAATTCTTCTGCCCAGTAGATACTTTTGCAACTTCTACCCCTCCAACAGATTCTTCTACAACTTCGTCCTTCCAACAGATTCTTCTGCAACTTCATCCTTCTAGCAGATTCTTCGGCAAAAACCCTAGTTGACATGTGTGAGAAAATGATAGTGACCTTGTCCTTCTTTTCTTCTTCGTTTGAGATGAGACTTTCAACTTGCAAGATAGATTTCCTTTGACCCAAAACTCAACCTTCTTGAAGTGGCTGCAACTTGGTTTCCTTCCCACGTGTGGAGGAATATAGCCCAAAACCAAATCATAAAACTCGTTTTTCCTTGTTTTCTTCTAGTCCCTCTCTTCTTCACACTTCTTGCTCTTCCTTGTACGGATTGGTGAGTGAACGTGTCTCTTCCAAGTGAGGTCAAAGTCTCCTTTATATAGGTCTTTCACTAGGTCGAATTGCACCTTTTAGGCTGACTTGTCCATGTGTGTAGGCTGACTTGATCTTTGTACCATGATGAGGTCTTGGAGGGCCTTTTCACTCAAATAAATTTTTCTTTACAATATGTAACATGCCCAAATGGATCTTCAATACATGACAATGATTCAATTGACTTGTAGACTAAATAACAAGCCCTAGAATCACTTAATGGGTGCTTGACCTAAAAATAAATTTCCCTTGAGCATGAAACCCATGCCTCAAGAATAACAATAATAAATTTATTTTTCTCTTTTCATTAAATACATAAAATCATGATTACATATGTCATTATGAACAATGAACCTAGTTACATATTTCAACACTCTGGGATACAAAATGACACTTTTTTGATAAAATAAATATCTTTCTTTATTACAATGAGTCCAAATGGGACTATGACACATGACCAATATTATTCTTTATTACAGAAAGACCTAGAAAACCTAAAAGCACGAAGAACATGATTTTGACTTAAACTTGAGTATGAAACACATACTCCAAAATAAAATATAATTTTTTTTTCTTTCTTTATAAAGGATATACAATATCATGATTACAATTAGGTCCTTATGAAGACCAAACCTAATTACAATTTTCATCAAGAGAATTGCTACAAGAGTGTCTTCAATTTATTGTGATCTTAAGCTCCCTTCCTTCACCGTAGCTCTAATTCCATGTTGCAAAACCAAGTGTAGTGAAGTCTAACACCTAATTTCTCTTCTTGATATTTACTTGTGAATCATAGTTGTCTTCTTTATTACTTCTTATGTATTCTTCATCAAGCAATTATACAAATGTTCAATCTTTCAGGAAAATATAGTGATCCCAAAGAGACAAGAGACACCAAAATTAGGCTAGTAGCCAGAGCAAAACCCACAAGGGGAAAACTCAACAATCCTTCTCTTGTAGAATTAGATCAAAATGAGAGATATCCAAGACCAATACCAAGACCAAACTGCCACCAAGATACCAAATCCAACTCTCCTCCAAGTCACTTCCAAAGTCAAAGTCAACGCTGGTCAAACTACTCCAAATTTGTTCAAAGTTATGAAATTTGGACCCACAACAAGTGGCCAAAATTTGGCTTTTAGTTACCTTAGAAATTTCAGCCTCCTTCCACAGAAAACTGACCTCTCACACGTGTGAACTGCAGTAGTCAAAGATTTAGTCAAATGAGGGAATATTCTTCTTGTTTTGACTTTGTCTTCTCTCTCCTTTGATTCAACTTTCTCTTCTGCTTCGCTAGGTTCAAATCTGCTTGTTGTTGTATTGTAATGGCATGCTCCAAGTAGATCAAACTGCCTCTTATATATAGTTGTCCAGGAGGGTCGAATAAGTGTCACTTTAGAGGGCTAGGCTGACATGGTCGTCTAGTGGACTTAGGACTGAAAATAAAATTCAAATTCCTTTTTCTTACAAATGTCCAAATGGGACATGTCTCAAATAAATTTTCTTTCGACCCATAATAAATAGTTTTTGACTCTTTTTGACTCTCTAAGCATGAAAAACATGCTTTGACAAAAATATAACAAATATAAATATAATAAAGACATCGATGATAAATTTGCATTATGAAGGTTGACTCTAGTTACAACTTCAACAAAAACTTGATTTTGAAGATCAACTCCTACCCTTCAAGTCATATGGGCAACCAATTGCGATGCTTGTCTATTCTCTAGAATAGTAATATAGATATCTACATGATGTGTCTGTAATTTATTTTCTTTAATGGTTTGTTAGTTTCTTTGGTTTTTAACGCCTTACAGGTTGTATAACTTGATGGTTACATTTATTTTCACAAATTATATCTTTTTTCTAGGGGGTCAACCATACATGTTTTTCTTTTTATTGTCTTTTGGCGTTAGGCTATCTAATTTCTTTTACAAACAAAATATTTGTTGTATGATGATATAATGATCATTTATAACATATACACAAAATCATTGGCCTTGGATTTGCTATGGGCGATATTGGGGATGATTGGCATTTTAGAGGATTCATTACTCTTATCAAATCTTGCTTTGTAGTTGAAATATTTTAGTAGATTCTACATTAAATTCCTATAGTTTTGGCATGCTTGAGTGGGGTTTATTGGAGAGGAGAGATGATTAGTAGAGCTAGAGATGAACAATTCCCTCGACATTTGCAAGCTTGTTATCAATGGTGATCAATGGTGAGATACAGGAGAAGGGGGGTGAGTAGGGGAGGACAAGTTTGTTGATTTTTCAAGATCTTCTAATTTGATAATTACTTCTAATTATTTCTTAATTTAATCCATCTTGTGTTCACATTTATCATTAAATAATTACATAAAAGATCTTAACAATAGAAACAATAATGGTGGTAGGATGATAAAGAGACAACCAAACACGAGACACAAATTTACTCTGGGAAAACCCAAGCTTGGGAGAAACCCAACAACCTTTTATGAGAGAAATTGTTCAATTCAACAAGAGACACAATATGATATTCCAGTTAAAAACACAATCAACCTAACCATAAACATACCCAGGTCAAACTTGGTCAACTAGAGACAAAATTTGGCCTGTTGAGATAGCCTCAAAAATTTGATCAAACGTGCCTCAGAGAATTTCTGTCTGCCTTAGAGAAACTTTGGTTTGCCTTAGAAGCCTCTTCTGTACTCACACGTGTGAATAGGAGAAAGTTGTGATCCGAATTAGTGCCAAGAGGAGGAGGATGAGTTGCCTTTATATAGTGATCTAATAAGCCCAAATTGGTGTGTCTTTTGGCGCTGGTTGACTTGAACTTCTTGGAGCTGACCTTAAAAAATTAATTTAATTCAAATCTTAAATTTGATTTTCTCTCCATTTTAAATTTCTTTCATCGCTGACATGGAGTATCTGGGAATAATACCTGTTGATTTTTTGAAGGGTCTTCTAAACTGATAATTACTTCGAATGATTTAATTCCTTTTCATATTCTTATCCATTATTAAGCAGTTACACAAAAGACACCAACAATATATCATATATGACAGTAAGATCAAGAAGAGACAACCAAACGAAGAACACAAGAATTTACCTTGGGAAAAACCACATGGGGGAAAAACCCGACAACCTTTTCTTTAGAGAAAATTTTCAGTTCAACAAGAGCCACACCTAGATCTTCTAGTCATCTATAAGGAATGCTCGGTCAAACCTGGTCCATTGCCTCCTAGTCAAGTCATAGGTTTGCCTACTGAACTTGATCTGATTAGGTCTGTTAGGGCTGAATTTCTGATTGCTTTTGCACCCAATAAACTCTGTTCTGGAACTCCAATTCACCTCAAAAACTCGACCTTACGGTGCTTCAGAATTTCGATCTGTCACAGAGCTAACAATTTCAGTTTGCCACAGAGATAACAATTTTGGTTTGCCTCAGCTTGGACTGCCTCAGAATAATCTTCTTCGCATGCCTCAGATTTAACCTTTCTATTTGTCTTAGGAGGTCCAAATTACTTGCTTGATGAGGTGGTTGAATGGCACATATATATAGTGATCATGTTATTTGAATGGGTGCCTGTTCACTAGGGCTGACTTGACTAGGATGAGGGCTGATTTGGCTTCTTGGAGCCAAAAACTCAAATATTAAAAATTCAAATTCTTTCTTTTTAAGAACCAACATGAAGAACATGTCATCTATTTTTCTCTTTTGACAAGGTCATGAAGAACATGCCTTTATTATTTCAAACACATCAATAGTAAAAATATTAATTATGAAGACCGACCATAGCTACAAAATTCAACACTCCCTCTTAGTTAGGGAGATATTCATAATGACTATCTAGTTCTCATGTTGACAAATTTCTCTAAGAAAAGTTTATCAACATCAACATCAACATTATCATGACCAAGCCACAGGTAGAAAGGTGGGGAGCGATGAGCTGGATCAACAGGGGGACGTGGAGCGTCCAGACCACGCAGGCTCATTATGAATAGGATCCCCATGCAAATTGCAATACTCGTGCGAAGCATTGGAGACAGATAGAATTTGGGACAGGCAGTTAAGGAATGTCAGAAAGGACCTGGAGAGGGGATCGGTGATCGGCATGCGAGATCACATCGAAAAGGTACGAAATCTGAGGGGAAAAATCCGCCTCATATAAACCCAATCATAGATTTGAGCTGGCGCAGAAATGGCGAGTACATGTCAGTGACTTCAAACCGGAATAAATCTAATAGGATGTTTGATAGGAAATGCAATGATCGGAGTAACAGATGGCAGGACTCGGACAGCGGGACTGATAGCAGGAGCGGGTTCTGGGAATTTATAAAAGCTTGCATGCAAAGCACCCGGCATCAGAAGAATTCAGTTAATGTTCGCAGCGCGAGAGGAAACACAGGTCGCTTGAGAGCCTCCCGCATTAATCATAGTTGGCCTTCTGTGAACGGATCTATGGAAACTAGAAAGAGGGCTCGGTTAGCAGAGGAAATGGAAGCTGCGCGAACCAGAGAGCAAGACCGGAAAGGAAAAGGGGTGATGAAGGAAGAGGACCCGGAGGAAATTTTCGAAATTCCTGATACTTCAGATGAGGAGGGAAGCCGCGACCAGAGTATGAATGCAGAGGAATGGGAGCAGTATGCCATGGGAGTTAGCCAGCGGAGCCGGCGAGGCAGACGGGTACCGCAGCGAGGGCGTCGGAGGAAGATTCGTCATGGAGTCCGCGAGGCGGCCTCGATCCGTGGTCAGGATAGTGAGGCTAACAAAGCTCGGGACGGTAAGGGAGAAGAGCCAGAGCAGAGCAGGCGACCTGCCAGGAGGGCCAGGCAAACTTTCGAGCATAAAATTCAGCGTGCCGAGAGAGCTTACGCTCAAAATACCAATCCCAAAATCAGGCGAATCATACAAAACATGGAAGAAGAAGCAATCCAAGCCCAATCTGATTCGGAAATGGAGGACTGGGAATTTCTGGTGCATGACCCCGGTAATACGAGAGGCAGAATGTCTCTGTTCAAGCAGTCCTTACACATTTACTGGGTGATGAAACGGTTGCTTGCCAAGGCCTTGGAGCAGGTGGCTACTGAAATGGCAGAGTTGGCTCAGGGTGTCCCTAACTTGAGACGAGAGCTCCGCATCCTGCAAATTTCCATGGAGATGCAGGGGAAACAGTTAGATGAGATTCAACAATTGCTTAAAGATAACCAGCAGAAGAGCAGCGAGGAGAACTCTCCAATCCTTGCAAATGCAGTTGAGTAGCTTTAGTTCTTGTTTTCTTTTTGATGAATCTACGGTATATAGATAAACTAGACAACTTCCCTCATTTTGTAATAGATAGCTACTATATGCATATTAGCAGAATTAGAACAGGGAAGGACTGTACTATTTATTTAGCTTGGAAAAATAGAATGCGGTATTTCTTTTTTTGGTTTGCTGTTAAAAACTTTAGGTGGATACCCTACTCGGTTTCCCCTGGTGGGCGGGTAGATGGTTCCACCAATACTGCTGTAATTTTTTGTTGTGATAATAGAAAATACGAGTACCACCTTTGCCTACAAAAAAAAACATCAACATCAACATCATCCAATTACCATAATTTGGTCAAAAATTGTGACACATGGTAAAGCATCAACATCATCATCCAATTACCATAATTTGGTCAACAATTGTGATACATGGTAAACCAACATGATCAACAAATTACCATAATTCAGATCGGTACCTTTGACCTATGGTGTATCCTCACCATAATCCTGCTAGGTACTTCTGATCAATGGTACATCATTTAGCATGAACTAGTCACCATAATTCTAGTTTATCTGTGACATGGTATACAAACTAGTCTTGGTTCACTATCATTTCGGTCAATGTCTTTGACACATGGTGAATCTTCGAAGGCCACACTCTATCTAAGTAATTTGGGGCCTGATGTTAAATGAACTTTATGCTCCAAGACCATTCTTCTTAATTTGAGGCAACATACTTGACAAAGGAAGAATGACTATCCTCTGTCGGACCTTTCTCCCTAATTCGGTTCAATATCCTTGACATAGGGAAAATGTCAGTGCATGATGTTATCAATACTTTGGAGCATTCTCCCTAATTCTGGTCATACGTGACATAGGGAAAATGACTATCCTTGATGCTGCAATTTCATCGCTCCCTCTTGTTGAGAGAGACATGCTCAATCACTTCAAGCTTGTCCTCGAAGTATATGTAGACTTGATCATGAGACAAAGGCTTTGCCAACAATTTGCTATATTGTAGAATAGTACTAAAGCCATATTGCTTCCTTTTGTACCATGTTTCAGTATTAGATCTCATTGTGCTCTGACTTGTCATCGTGGTCATCACCTGCACTTGATCAAGACAATCCTTCAAGTAGCATTTGAAGCCATATTGCTTCTCAACCAATGTTGCACGAAGCGGGGACAAAAGGGGGACGTTTTTGGAAGCGGGGACGCAGAAACATCATTTTCCAAAAATCTAGGAAGTGTCTACTATATATATATATATTTTAATATTTTTTTGCATTTATATTCAAAACAAACATCCCAAATACCAAATTAGTTGTAGAAGACATGAAAACATGCATATTTTTACATAAATCAAGATAGATATGGCATCTATGATTCCATTGTACATCAATGATTAATTATTCGAGCATCAACCATCTATATTCTAGCAATTACAAACATACATCAAATTTTTAAGCATATTATAAAACATAAATTGTTTAAGCATATTACAAAACATAAAACATAGAGCATATTATGATTTATCTAGTAAGTGAGCAATTGTCAACATTTGTCATGTCCAAAATTCAAATAATAATGTTTACAAAATAGGTCACTTGGTCACCACCAAGACAAAAAGGTTCAAATTCACAACAAGCCTACAAGTCTAATGATTAATCTATGACAAAAGTAGTAAATTGTGAATATATCTACTAATTTTCCTCCTTCCACCACGAAGAGAACGTGGCGGTGGGCCTCCATGTGGTGGCAATGAAGAAGATGGTGCTTGTGGAAGTTGTGGCACCGAAACTGATGAAGACGAACCCCCTGCTATTGGTGTTGAACCATGGACCCTGGGAACTAATGGACCAGATGGGGGTGGCATCTCAACTCGACCATCATCATCTTAGAATCGCTAAAAAAATTCATACCAAAAATAACCACTAGTTAACAAAAAAATTAAAAACAAGAATTAGAGAAATGCTTTATAAGCAAAATTCATACCACAATGGACATACCTAGGTAAGAGCATCCTCTAATTGCTCTAATCGCAACATTCCATCCTCCAAATTGGGCTCCTCTAGGTTCTTGTTCCAAACCTTAAGATCTTTATTTGTCTTTGCATCATCACAGTAATGGGACAACAATTGCAAGTTGTAATGAACATAAACCAAGCTCTCTGCCTGGTCTAAACTCAACCTGTTCCTTTTAACACTGTGGATGAAAGAATAAGAGCTCCAACGCCTCTTTGCGGAAGAAGTGTTTTCCACCTGTGATACCACTTGCAATGCCAAAGTCTGTAGAAGTGGAGTAGCACCTCCATGCATGTTCCACCACTCAAGAGAAAAAAAAGTCTCTTGAACTCGAATTGCATGCATGCTCCCAAATGGACTAGTGCTAAGCGATAGTTGTGCAACTGTGGTAGCCTCCTCCTCATCAGGGACTAATTTACTCAATGCAATCATATATTTTTTGTGAACCTCTTGATCTTGGTGTGGTTTTCTCCTGCTCCCCCCTAGGTGTTGGTGTTGAAAGCCATGATGGATGATAGTATTTAGGTGTCAAAACATATGCTAATGCATGCAATGGAACATTTAACATTTCCCATCGATTTTCCACCTTTGCACGAATATAATTGTACAAAGTGATATCTCTAGGTTCAACAATGTCTTTATTTTGCCCCAACATGCTATCCGTTTGCTCATACACCTCCCCAATTATTGGTCGATCTAAATCTCCAAACTTGTTCATGTAAAATTTGGTTTGGTGAATTGCAAAACATATTTATCCTGTGACCAAAAGTACATGTCAAGAATAGTGTCCTTGGCTACATTAGCACCATCTCTATCAGTGGTAATTTCCTCCCATGATTCAGTGCATACCATATTA
The DNA here is from genome assembly GCA_000404065.3 of Pinus taeda. NCBI lineage: Eukaryota > Viridiplantae > Streptophyta > Pinopsida > Pinales > Pinaceae > Pinus > Pinus taeda. Next base: position 99,351 of record APFE030794916.1, read on the forward strand.
GTTAAAGCTTGTCTCACCTTCACTAGCCACCTAAAGGTGAGGTAATAACTGGAAAATCTTGTTTTCGCAAGTTTAAGCAACTGCAACTTGGAGTAAGTGCTATAGAAGTAGTTTACCCTTGTATGCCTTGTGATGAATTTAATGAGTTGCTCCCTCTCCTGTAAAGCTCATTAATCCACCCACATTCTTTATGCTTCACAATAACATGCATCAAAAGGTTCAATGTGTGAACCAGGCACCCAAACCAAAAGATGTGTGGATGAGTATGCTCAATAACTTTTCCTGCTGCCTTGCGATTTGCTACATTATTTGTGATCACTTGAACCACATTATTCGGACCAACATCTTTGATTGATTGCAATAGGAGATCTACGATGTTTTGGGAAGATGCACTGATGGAGGAGGAGTCACGACATGTAATAAACACTACACCACTAGTAGAAACACCAAGAACATTTATCAAATGTTGGTTTCTAATATTTGTTCACCCATATGATACAATGGATACCCCACAATCTACCCACTCATTTGTAAAACGTGTCAAAGCTCTTTGAACCTTTGCTTTTTCTCTTTCTAATAACACTGTTCTAGCTTTCCCATAGTTGTGGGACTTGTATCCTTTTGGGGCTTCATTGATGGCCTCTACCATTTCATGCCAATAGGGAGAGCGAAACACATTGAATGGTACACTGCAAGCACAAAGAAATCAGACTATCTTTCCATCCACATCATCCCTCCCAGCAACATTCAGGAAATCCCCTATTGTTCTTTTACCTCTAAAGCTTGTAGAAGTACCATGAGGAGATGAGCTACCAAATCTAGAGGTTTCACTTGATTCAAAATGAGTTTTTTGTTTCTTGTTTTTTTGTTGTGCAACCTCCTCTATTTGGATGTATTTTCTTCTTTGTTCAGCTGAAATGTTTGGGCAAATTTGTATCCCCACATCACCCTTTTTATCATCACTGTCCATCACCCCACAAAGATGCCTCCTCACATGGGTATATGAATCACTAAATTGTTTTCCTCCATGACAACCATGAGGGCACAAAAATTTGTAGCTTCCACCACCCTTTCCCCCTTCAAGTTTGGTCACGTAGTTCCACAAGGGTGTTAATGTAGCTTTCCCCTCTAGTGCGTTAGTGTTCCCTTCAGGTTCATCCCTGTCCTCTTCAAACCCTTCCTCCTCATCATACATTGGGTCACTCATATGGGGAACATTATCCTCTTATTTCTCTTCCCTTCTATTCCTACTCCCCCTTGCCATCTTTAAAACCAAAAGTGGAATGATACATAGAATCCAAAAGAACACCATCTTGGAATATGGATATAGGTGGTGGACAACCTGTAATTAAATGAGCAAGTAGAAAGAATGGGAAAGAGTAGGAGAGGGAGGAGGAAAATACAAAAGACAATGTCAAAAAAATGAGGGAGTTTGGGGTTTGCACTTACCTCTTTAGCTCTTGTAGATGGAAGTCCTTCAAGCTCCTCTTTCTCCACTCCTCCAAGCTCTCCTCTCTTTCTCTTCTCTTCTCCTTTCTTCTCTAAGCTCTCATAAAATAAAAGTGAACAAATGAGAGATGAAAGGATCTTTAATACCTTCACTTGCCTTAACTCAAGGTGGACCCACCCCCAACAAAGAAAAAAAAGGAAAAAAATGCGTCACTTTGTAGCTTGCGTGGCGGAAACGACCTCTTGCCTGACGAAGCGGTTGTGATCTGTACGGATCCCACTCGGAAACGCCGCGGATCGTATGATCGATCCGCCGTACGAAACGTGTTTTGGAAAAATTGAAACGGGGATTGCGCTGTACGGTTTCAAAATGGCAGGAATCATATTTTTCAACCTGATCGGCGTATCGGTTTTTCCGAAATGCGTTTCGGAGGGCGGATCGCCCATGGATTTGTACAGATCGTGTTTCGGGCTTTTGATCCGGGGGGGGGGACGTTTCTTGCAACACTGTTCTCAACTTCCCAATCCAATTGCAATATACTCGGTTTTTGCAATACTTCAGTGCGACAAATCACTGATTCCTTCTCATCCAAGAAATCATAACGGAACCCAAATTGAAGCAATATTACGCTGAACGCTTTCTGTCTTCTGCACTCTCTGAATTTGTGAATCCTTGCAGTTGGAATTCACTATTTGAGGAATATATGAAACCATAAGTCATTGTGCCATGACCAATTGTACCATGTTGGTACTCCAACACATGTTGACTACCTGCCTTGGCTCAACCATAAACTGATATGCTTCCTTCATTGGATTTATTATCATGGTTACTTTTGGTTATCCTAATTGGGTGCTCTTTCTGAAACAACTTTTGTTGTGGTAATCCTGTCTGCTCCCTCTGCCACTATTATCTTCCAACATATTAGCTATCTAGCCTAACAATGTCAATGATAGTCCATTATCTCAAACTCAGAGGTCAACTCCCTATGACGCTAAAAAACAAGGTTCCCTGATCGCTCACTCTTTTACGAAAGCAAATCTTTCTGCTACAGTTTTTCCCTCTGGCACATGAGTTCTTTTGCTTCCGTTAGAAACGAACCATATAATTATATTATTAGCCAAGACTCGTCAGATATCCATCAATCCAAGAATACCAAGTCTAACGTGTTTTCTTGTGGTCGTACAAAACCTTCTTCAATCATGAGACTTCTTCTCATGTACTTCAAGATCCTGAGGTGGCTCTATGTATACTTATTGATCTCTCCATCCATCCAATGCAATTTTCAAAGGAATGATGATACATGTAATAGAAGCAAACAACTGGAGCAAATTGCTTGACATGATCCTCTCCCTCTTTCTGGGAGAACCTTCTATTTTCAATTCTCACTTTGTACTTGTCTATGTTGCATGTTACATCTTGTGGATCCATTTGGAAGTTATCATTGACTTCAATTCGACACAAACAAGATATATTTCAAACTTGATGATTTTCTTGCTTCCTTTGGACTCAAATCTCATCTAGTACATTCCTGCAACATTGTTCTCAACTTCCTAATCCAATTGCAATATACTCGGTTTTTGCAATACTTGAGTGCGACAAATGACTGCTTCCTTCTCATCCAAGTTATCATAATGGAGCCAAAACTGAAGCAATATTATGCTGAATGCTCTCTGTCTTCTGCACTCTCTGAATGTGTGAATCCTTGCAGCTATAATTCACTATTTGAGGAATATACGAAACCATAAGTCACTGTGCCATGACCCAATGTACGATGTTGGTACTCCAACACATGTTGACTACCTGCCTTGGCTCAACCATAAACTGATATGCTTCCTACATTGGATTCATCATCGTGGTTACTTTCTGGTTACCCTAACTAGGTGCTCTTTCTAAAATAACTTTTGTTGTGGCAATCTTGTCTGCTCCCTTTGCCACTGTTGTCTTCCAACATATTAGCTATCTAGCCTAACAATGTCAATGATTGTCCATTATCTCAAACTCAGAGGTCAACTCCCTATGAAGCTGAAAAACAAGGTTCCTTGACCGCTCACTTTTTTACGAAAGCAGATCTTTCTGCTACAATGTTTCCCTCTGGCACATGAGATCTTTTGTTTCTGTCAGAAACGAATAATATAATTATATGATTAGCCAAGACCCATCAGATATCTATCAATCCAAGAATACCAAGTCTAACGTGTTTGCTTGTTGTCGTACAAAACCTTCTTCAATCATGAGACTTCTTCTCATGTACTTCAAGATCCTGAGGTGGCTCTATGTATACTTATTGATCCCTGCATCCATCCAGTGCAATTTTCAAAGGAATGATAATACATCTAATAGAAGCAAACAGCTGGAGCAAATTGCTTGTCATGATCCTCTCCCTCTTTCTGGGAGAACCTTCTATTTTCAATTCTCACTTTGTACTTGTCTACGCTGCATGTTAGATCTTGTGGATCCATTTGGACGTTATCATTGACTTCAATTCGACACAAACAAGATATATTTCAAACTTGATGATTTTCTTACTTCCTTTGGACTCAAATCTCATCTAGTACAATATTTCTCAACACAAATTAACGATTCAGGGAAAGTCCTCTTCTTACAAGCTTTGCTTTGTTCTTCCACTACTTCCATCTACGACCTTGACGTGCTTTACCATGTACCTGCAATCCTCACTAAGAGGCCATGGAAGAGCATTTACAACCAAGCAAAGTGTACAAAGACATGAGACTAACTAATAGTAAAACAACAACAATAGTAATAATCAAAGACGAGATAACACTTATCTTTTGAGGATTCTAGGGAAATGTCAACTCCCTCTCAATCGTAGCTCTCTTGCATCCAACTTGCAAATTTTATCAACCTTGTCCTCGTCATTAGCATGATGTCATTTTGTTCTTGCATAGGCTAGGGTTTTTTCTTTCAACGGAAACACTAACCTAGGTTAAGTCATAGGGTTTTGTCCATAAACCTTAAAGCTTTCTTATTCAAAGCCCCTTTTGGCTGGCTAGGGTTTTCAAACCCTGGATTTCCAATTTTAATATCCAAATGTCCAAACTCTGGAATTGATATGCTCTTTACATATGAGATAAACTACATCATGATCATCAGTCAATCAATCAAGGATGTTTCGTCCAATGAATATCCTTGTTTACTCCAAACCAAGTAATTTAGCTTCCTCACAATTAATGTAGCAACAACAATATCTTGTCCTTGGAGACTTGGTCAAGGTTAATTTTAGGTATATTCTACGTTGAGAGCAAATTTACTTCAATTTTCCATATTGGCTCAATATTGATTCCAGATTAGCAATCACATTTAGCATGATAGTAAAATGCAGATAGAACATAAACATAAATCGCAGAAAACAATCCAAGACAAGAGGACACAAGATGTGGCGCCAGCCATGGACAAACCCCAATGTGGGGAAACCCTTGATCAATTCTTCTTATGTTCTTCAATAGTTCAGCAAAGAGAGTGAGATAGTACATACACATCAGAAGTCAACATTTTGACTTGTCATAATAAGAGCAGAGATCTTCTCTAAGAAGATGATACATGCGGTAGCTGATCTGAGCTAAGGTGAAGGCAATCTGCTTCAATTGATCCTCCAAGGTGATTCCATCACCATGCTGCACCCATCACTGCTATGCTGTATCTCATCATGCTGCACTAATCATCACTGTGCTGCGCTATAGGACTGCTTATGAACACAACTCCTAAAAAGGTCTCCACTGCTGGCTATGGCCTGTGGCCTAGCTCAGCAATGAACTGCAACTAGGTCTCTCCATACAATGATGCTTCCCATATAGAGGAGCAATGTGAGTCGATGTCATATCTAAAGAAAACCAAAGCATCTTGATGCCAATCGTATTATAGAGAAACAAAGTGTATTGATCAAGAGAAACAAAGAATACATACTGTGGATCATGATACATCAAGCTGTCTGCCACGTCTACTATATCATGTCACTGGGGAGACTACTCTGTCATGGATACTATGTTTGCCATGTCATATATATATATATATATATATATATATATTGTCTGCCATACCAAAATCCTGTCAGCCATACCATGTATATACATGATGTTCATTGTTTGCGATGTCAAAGCATTGTCTGCCATATCATGTTTCAACATGATATTTGCCATACCATGACACTGTCTGCCATGTCAAAGCACCGTCTGCTATATCATGTTTTAGCATGATGTTTGCCATACCATGACGCTGCCTGCCATATAATGTTTCAACATGATGTTTGCCATACTATGACACTGTCTGCCATATCATGTTTTAGCATGATGTTTGCCATACCATGACACTGTCTGCCATATCATGTTTAAGTATGATGTTTGCCATACCATGACATTGTCTGCCATGTCAAAGAACTGTCTACCATATCATGTTTTAGCATGATGTTTGCCATACCATGACATTGTCTGCCATGTCAAAGAACTGTCTGCCATATCATGTTTCAGCATGATGTTTGCCATACCATGCCATACACAGTGTGGTGGTAATATATAATGCAATTTGATAGCGTGACTGTGCTTTTCAGTGAGTCACCGGTTATTCCATATGCGGGCCAGAGATTATGACATACACATATATACCTTATGCGAAAAGGGATTGCGGTCATACCATGTGTGAGACAATCTTGCGAACTTCTATATTCCATGAACTAGTAGATATGCAAACTAGTCAATGGAACATTAGACCTGCGTTTAGGTCACTCCCTTGCTGTGTTATGAAACCTTCCTCCTTGACTGCGTATTAGTTAGGGCATCCTTTAGGACAGCGTATCCCTTTTTATCTCTCCTACCACCAAAACCCAAAGACAAGTGGAGAGAGATCACAAGAGATGATTGTTCAAATGACTTGAAGGCCACCTCTATTTATACTAAAACATTGAGCACAAGTGGGGTTTGCTTGGTCGCTGGCCGACCTTGACGAATTGTTCCATAACACAAATAAATTCATATCTCAATGAATACTTACCAGAATTGGATGATCTTTAGATCAATCCTACACCTCTCGATGAGAGGGATCCAAGAAAAATATCAGTTGCCATTAATAAGATGACCCACATGGAGTTTGGCCCTAGTTGCCAATTTTAACAGTTAAAGAATAAACTTAATCATTTTGGGTCGAGCATTATATTTACAAATAGATCTCAACCCTTAAATACCCATGGTAGTAGATGTAAAATTTTCCATGGCATCAATTTAGAAGCACAAATCTTTGCAACATAATCTTCATTTTATATACTTGCTGCTATGATAAGTCAGTACTAGATCTGTAAGTAACTTAAGAGGATTTTGATCTCTTAACCTTAAAGTGGGACTCGACATCTTTTCCTTTATCAAAACGTTCTTTCTTCAAAGGCATACTAATGACAATGATCCCTTTTCTTTCTTGAGAAGGAGATATTTCAACACTGAGCATCCATAACACTATTCTTCAACAATCATATGCAATGTAGGGTTCATGACATAACTTGCTTTTGAATATGCATCATATCCAGGAGTATAGGTTCGATAGTTCACACTTCAACCTTTTAGTACATGAGTAAAGATCACGTATTTCCCTTATGTGGCTAAGTCTTGCTTTGAGCCACAATCTTTCTTGTCATATCAAGATACCTTTTAACAATATTTCCATGAACATGATCGAAGATTACTTTTAAAACTCATCAATAAATTTGTAGGATGAGGAGATTTTTTCAACATTTAAATCCATCATATCTTTCTTTGATGGTTTCTCTAAGGATCCCTATATAACTACAGTGTTATGATATGACTTCGAGTTAGATCATAGTCTTGTTTAATCTCTTATGAAAACAACCTTGATGTTTCAACCAAGCATATTGACAAAAATATTTGGTAATCATCTCTCCTTGCCGAGGTCTTCAAGAATGTTACCAAAATGAACTTTTCAAATGAAATCATTGTAGGTGATGATACATACCTCTTGTTCCGAGCAATAAATGGCTTCCTTGGTCTCTTTATATATTTGTAATTTCCAGGCCACATACTTGCCTTTAAACATCTCATCACTGTAATGTGATTGTATAGAAACAATCTTCTGACAAAGATATTTTAAACTTATTTTGGTTGCTTCCTTCAAAGTGACACACATTTGACTTCTTAGGAAATTAAGGCACTTGACTTCTTTAATATGGAAATGACTCAGTCAAAGAGCTCACATGACAAAGATGTAACTCTTTTCATATTTTAGGCTTCTTGGTGTTTGTGTATGTTATACTGAGGCCTTTCGACATTCTTGAGGTTCTTCTTCTCAACCAATGAGGCTTAGATCTTTGCTTCAACATGTTAGCTTTTGAGTTTATGTCAAATGAAGTGTTCCTTTCAAGGTAGTTTATTTTTCATATCCATTGTGATGACTGTGAGAAAGTATGCTTACTATATCTTTATGCTTGCACCATTATGTGGCCTTTGCAATGTTTTAAAACTCCGACTCTGAGTCAGAAATCGCTGAGAGTCGACTCCGACTTGGTATCGACTCGGCTGGTTTGATTTCAATGACTTGGTCGTTGTAAAAAATACATTTTATATATATATATATGTTTATAAAAACATAATTTTAAAGATTTTCATTCATGTTTCTAAACACAAAGCTTTAGAATATAGAGAGAAGACAACATATGATCAAAGTAGGCTCATGAATATATCCGTTATATTAAAATGGCACCCAGTGCACTGTCCAATACAAAGTTCATACTTAGCCACCAATGCTAGGATTCTTTTTTGCCTCAGCCTAAGGACAATCACTAGACTACAACAACAATAATACCAATTCTTTGCCCCTAATGAAGTCTCAAAACCCTTGATTTAATTCTGGTCAAGCTCCAAAACAATTAGAGGTAAATATGTATTTATTAGTCTATTGCCAGAACGTTTGCCTTTATAAAAACATTTTATGGCTCAATGCATTGTTTCAGTTTTCTAATTCATGCCACTAGGATAACGATACTTCGGCCTTGTAATTTTCAAAACTTTCTCACAGTGATAGATTACTTTAGGGCTATAAATATGCAATAAACAAGAACCCTACCATTGATATGTAGGAGGCGGAACAACTTTTGACAAATGTGCTTCCAGATTTTTGTCAAAGAACCCAGTCGGACGAGTTATTACCGAGTCGGCCGAGTCATTACTGAGTTGGTCGAGTTGTTACCGAGTCGATCGAGTTAATGATTGACTCGGTAACGACCCGACCAATCGTTCTGTTTCGGCCACCGAACCGACCCGACCAGGCATTGGCTCGGTCTAACTCGGCCGTTTTTTAAAACAGTGGGCCTTTGTACTTGAAATCATTGTTGACTATCTTGCTTGAGATGGTTCTTATCTTTACACCAACAAACCTTTGTTTGATGACACAGACAATTCGTTTAATGATCCATAATATTACTATCCATTGCAATAGTTTATTCTACCTCTGATATTCTTTGGCCTATTGCAACAGATCTTGAGGTTTTTCTCGGTCCTTTCTAACAGACTCTGAGGCTCAGAACTGTGTTTTATTTCGTCCTCTTCAAGGTTTGAGGCCTTTGATATTCTAACGAATGGATTGAAGCTCAGAATTAGGGTTTCAACCCTCTTCTTGGAGATATTAAAAACTTCACTTTCATATCAAAAGATGACTCTGCTTAGGTCCTTTAGACAATAATTTCTTCTAGATGTTAGTCAAGCTGATAAGTACTTCTACAAGACAAACTTTCCGAGGGCTTGGCTCCTTTTTTAATGGCTATTCCTTCAACCTTAGCTTTGATACCATGTTGATTTTTCGAAGGGTCTTCTAAACTGATAATTACTTCTAATGATTTAATTCCTTTTCATATTCTTATCCATCAGTGAACAATTAAATAGAAGACATCAACAATATATCATATACAACAGTAGGATAAAAAAGAGACTACCAAACAAAGAACACAAGAGTTTACCCTGGGATAACGCACACGGGGGGAAAACCCAACAAGCTTTCCCTTAGAGTTTTTTTTTTTTTTTTTTTTTTTTTTTTTTTTGTATATTTTTATTTTCAGTTCAATAAGAAACACACCTAGATCTTCCAGTCATCAACAAAGAATGCTTGGTCAAACCTTGTCCACTTCCTCCTAGTCAACTCATAGGTTTGTCCACTGAACTTGATCTAATTAGGTATGCTATGGCTGAATTTTTGTTTGCTTCTACACCCAATAAACTCGGTCTTGAAACTCCAATTCACCTCAAAAACTCAGCCTTATGGTACCTCAAAATTTTGGTTTGTCACAGAGATAACAATTTCGGTTTGCGATAGAGATAACAATTTTGGTTTGCCATAGAGATAACAATTTCGGTTTGCCTCTACTTGGATTGCCTCATATTCATCTTCTTCGCATGCCTTGGATTCAACCTTTCTATCTGCCTCAGACTCGTCTTAATTTTTGCCTTAGGAGGTCCGAAGTACTTGCTTTTATGAGGAGGTCGAATGGCACATATATATAGTGATCATGTTATTCCAATGGGTGCCTCGTCATTGGGGCTGACTTGACTAGGAGGAGGGCCGACTTGGCTTCTTGGAGCCAAAAACTCAAATATTAAAAATTCAAATTTTCTCTTTTTAAGAATCGACATGAAGAACATGTCATTTATTTTTCTCTTTTGACAAGGTCATGAAGAACATGCCTTATTTATTATTTCGAATACATCAATAGTTAAAAATTAATTATGTAGACCAACCATAGCTACGTAATTCATCAATACTGACCACAACTACCCCAAAATTCAACAAAGTTGTTGTTCTTCCTTGAAGTACATCACTGAATACTTGTTGTCCCTTGTAAAGTGCCATTGAAAGACAAAAGATATAAAATAAAGTGGCTTTTTGAAAATTGAGTGCTCACTCCTATTGAATGATAAAACGAACGCTCTAAAATTTGTACTTTATTCTAGAAGAAAGTCTTTGTAAGTGCTAAAATGGTAGATAACTTATATGGGTATTTGATGGAGGAGGCTTTAGACAACTGAAATATCCACTTCAGGCTTGATTATCTAGCACCTTCATACCTCAACAATCCATGTCGTTAGGGGAGATATTTTTAGTGATTCGAATTTATGGAGGGAATGAAATGAAATACAAATTTATACCTAAAACACAAAGATATAGTGAAACTTGACTTCAATTAATAAATGGAAAACGTTGAAATTGCATACATGCAGAATGAAAGCCAACTAGCTCAAACGTTGGTAGCTTATCTCTGAGGAGAGATGTGACGACTATGTGCCTTCTTTAATTGTGTTACAATGAGGCTCGAAGGCCTTTTTATGATGAAGAAGCATTGGGAAACCTTAAACATCCAAAAACCCAACCCTAAGAGATGAAGTGCCAAAGGCTTATGGGCCTTGATGGGGTAAATCGGAATGTCAAATTCCCAGGGTCGTAGCTTTGGCATACGATCTCCGTTTGGCACGCACGATAGCCCGTTGAAAAGGTCTATTCAAGGATTACAATTTTCGGTTGCTGTCGTCTTGTTTCCCCAAAAAACACTGTTTAAGGCCTCAAAATGGCTTTGAAAGTTAAAGAACTAAAAATTCCAAACATAGAAAACTGCTAAAATATGAAAATTGTGCTGTGCGGCAATGGAATGGGTGGGTAACCTCCAATATCCAATTGGAAAACTTGGAAAATTTAATGATTGGAAACGACTGTTCCTTCCTTTCAAATGATTTCCCATAAACCTTTACATTTTCCTTTGCCCCCCTCCTCTTATATCTTTAGTTTTTTGGTTGCCTTCATCTCCATACCAAGCTTTGATTTTTATAGTATTAGATTTTTAAAACAAAAACCATGGGAGGAGATCCCATGTATTTTTCTATGGTTTATTTTTAAAGGTCCTTGGTTAAAAGGAATTTGCGTTTCTAAAGGAATGGAAGCATAAAATTATTTTGACAACTTGTAAGAGAAGAAGTGGTTAGAGATTTCTTTACTTACCTTTGCGAGGTAAAATTATGATGGTCCTATCTTTCCTCTTTTGGCCAAATTTTTCATTATGAGGAGTAGTTAATGAAGCAATAACTAGAAAAATGCATTGGACATTGGAATTGAGACCTTACCCTAGATTTTCAACTAGTTGAAGTCTTTGTGCTTTTAAAACAATGGGATCATAAACTTCTTTCTTCAACTTGCAAGAGAAGGAGAGGTGAGACAAATTTGTGACAACCCACTGGTTCCTCTTTTGGTTGGATTTTTCATTATGAGGAGCTTGTTATGAAGCAACAAGTAGAGAAATGCATTGAACTTTGTAAGTGAGACCTTTCCTAGATTTACAACTAGTTGAAGTCTCGAAGTCTTATTCCATTGAAATGTTTTTGTAGCTAGAGAAATCCTTCTTTTACTAAATATACTCCTTTATTTCTCCAATTAAAGAAGATTTATGGGCGACCATTCTTTTTAATGATTGAGGTAGGGACTGGTACTCATTGTGGAGTTGTGGGACAAAATCATTGAAATTTGATGGGGATTTCAATTTGTCCCAAAGTTGACTTTGTGGAGTCCACATGGAGAGGTCATCCAAAATGAATACCATAGTAGGTGTTAACCCAAAGTGGATGTTGTTAAGATAGCGATACTCTTTTGATTTTTAAGGGGGAGTGATAATCTTGATATGTATTGATAAAATCAAATGCATACATGAGCTAGTGCCTTCAACTCAAGGTCCTTGGATTGTCGCTATTCTTGGCAACCAATCCCTCTGCAATCACGCTACGACTTTTCGATCTACTAGATCTGCTTCTTTAGATCTCAGATCTGACTTTCTTCTTACAGATTCGGCCTTACAGATTCGGCCTTCCAGCCCTCATATCTAACTTTCTTCTTGTAGATCTAACCTTGTAGCACTCAAATCTTGGAGATTTGACCTTCTGACACTCAGATCTAACTTTCTTCTTGCAGATCTGACCTTCCAACACTCAGATATGACTTTCTTCTTGTAGATCTAACCTTCCAACACTTAGATCTGGCTTTCTTCTTACAGATCTGACCTTGCAATACTCAGATCTAAGGCTTGTAAACTGTCGTCTTGTCTCAACTAGGCCTCAACCCTTCTGTTGTTGGCTGAGTTGACTTTGCAAGTGAACTCGACCTTCCTTGGTCTCCTAAACATGGCCTGACCTTCCTCGTTGCAAATCCTCTAAGGTAGATTTGTGGCTAGGTCCCTTAGCCTCCCTCTCTCCACAAGTGAAAGTCCTTCTCCACTTGTGCGTCTAGGCCTCTCCTTTGGCCTAGCCTGGGATGGTAGTTCGGTTGGTTGGATCCCTCCTACTAGTCTGATGGCCCTTGTTAGTTTTTGTAGCATCAGAGGGTGTTCTAGTCTCAAAACTTTGTGGAGAGGCTCAAACACATGATTTCTCCAAAACCCAAAAATCGTTTATGGGAATTCCACCTTGAGATAGCTCAATTGAATTAATTGATCAATAATTAAAAAATGCCTCGTCTAACTTAGGGAAATCAATTAATTAATAATAACTAATTGAGAAAGGTGAGAATTCTTTAGAAACTCACACAGATCGACTTGGATATGATTTTAGCCACCAATTAAGTTCTAATCTTCGTTTTTAGAGCCCCAACTAGAGATTATAAGAGGGGGTCGATGGGTAGATGGAGAAACACACTTGGAGAGCGAGTTTCCTTGGGCAATTCGATTTTCTAGAGAGCAACATTCTGTCGGAAGAGATCGAGCCAGAGAGGGGACACAGAGATAGAGACGGGCAAAGATAGTGAGTTCGGAGGAAGTTTTCTAGTTCTAGAGAGTTAGATATAGGAAGGCGAGTTTTCTTAGTGACACTGCGTAGAAGGTTCAAAGGTAGAGTTTGATTTGGCCAAACAAAGGGTTGATTTAGTTGCCAGAGGCTGAGAGAATTACCAGAGGGGCTAGTGAGTCATTCACAGAGGCTAAGTTCAGGTAGATGACTTTTTCAGAGCAGCATCTAGGCCAAGCGTGTGAGGGACTGAAAAACATTGGCGTAGAGGCTGACGCAGGGGTTTCGTGGAGCCTAGTTGGTACCAATTTTGGAGCTGGATCAATGTCGGGTGAGACATAATTTGTCTCACTAATTTTTTGTGGCCAATTTATCTTGTAGAGGATTGCTAGTTTGGGCATCCAATTGTACTCAAAATTTGTCATTATGGCATAATAATAAAAACTCGCAGCTGCTGCACTGATTTTTCCACATGGGGTTTTTATGGGGACATTTGTCCAAAAATAGTTGTGCCATTTTTATGTGTGTGTGCTAGCGTTTCTCAATTCCTATTTTTGCTTCCACAATATTTTTTATTGGTGAAGAAATTGCAGCGTTATTATTTCAATATTTTGCCGTAAACAAAATAAATTGCATAATTTATCAGCTAGAAGAAATATTTCCAGTTTTTGCATTTCGAGGAATTTTCACAACCCTCTGTCAGCAGGCATGGGTTCGATCCTTTATGTCCGCCCAGGTTAGTCTTCGAAGTCAAGCCGAATGGTGTACAACTACTGCCCGACACAGGTCCATTACACTCAGGAAAAAAGGCCTCTCCTTTGGCCTCTTATTTATACTTTTCGTATGAGTGACTCGGGGGTTTTCCTTGCCCATCGAGAAACTCTCATTTAACAACTCAAACACAAATTAGAATAAACAGTTAATTATCTTAGGTCCAAACCTACAACTTTGGGTATGAAGCCTAATCACTTGGGTAACTTGCCCAACCAACTCTTTTTTGGTGGGTTTTCTCCACTCGGAGATACCTTTTGAGCTACCCAATTTCCAACAAGTATATGCCTCTTCAGTATACTAATTATTATTAGTTATTGATTATATATTCATGTTCATTGCCTTCCCCTTAGAAAAGCTTTTTCCTCAAAGTTTTTTGATGGAAATGCTTGATATCTTTTTCTGTCTCATAATGTCTTCTCGTCTTTTCATCTCAGAAATTTTCATCTTCCATGATACAAGATGATATCAACTTTTGAGTGGTACAAAATTGTTATATTGTGAAATGATTTAACCATCCTAATCAAACTTCAGTGGAATGTTGCACTTATAAGCCTTCCAAGATGAAGTATTGTCACGAGACTTTATGGTACTGATATCAGTATTGTTTAGAAGATATGTTGATTGTTTTCCTTTTGATTGAAGCTGATTGCGCTTGTTATTAGGATGTTAATAAGTTCTCGTGACCTTTTTTCCTTTAAACATACATGTAGCAGTCTCCTGACTTATTTTTGGCATATGATCTTCATCACGTACTGGTGTTGTTGGTTTGATTACTGGGTCCTTCACTTGAAATTCCCATTGTATGAACTATTGGAGATAACTTCTTCAATTTCTTTCTACATCTTTAACATTGTCTTTTGATTTTCGTGAAGTATTTCCTTCGAGATATCTTTAAAGTCTTCTGATGACTATATTAGCGATTTTGTCTTCATTGTCATGTTCTGGAATGCCATCATCTCCTTCTTATAGGGAAACATCAATTTTTTTTCTCCATGTTTAACATGAACGTGCCTAGTTCTTTAAACCAATGTGAACAAAAAATTATGTCAATCTCTTCGTTAAACATAGTTACTACACTGAATTGAGATACATATTCTTAATTATCAATCATTACTTGCAAGTTCTTAATTTTGTATTCTGCTGCCAAACAAGAGGCATTTTTATTCTCAATTATATTTGATTCTAGAATGAATCACTGATTCGCTAAATTAACATTAATGTAATTTTCTTCACGGTTCTCGTTGATAATGATAGTAATCTCTTTTCCTTGAATATTTCCTTTTAGTGTACATAATCCAAAACATGAGATCATGCTAACTTTATCAGAGAATCATCCTTTCATCATTTTTGAATTTCTCTTCTTTTAACTTTGAGTTGAACTTTGCGGTTATTTTTAATTACCTTAGACTTTAAAAGTAATCCTTTCAATTTTTTAATAATTATTTTTTCCCTTCTTTTAAATATTCAATTTTCAAGCAATTAAATAGTTGAATAATTAAATATTTTTAAACCCCCTAGTGAAAAAAACCTTTTTTCTCATAACGTTAAGGAATATACTCTTTTATAACTCAACTTTTAAATATTACTCCAATTATACACACACACACACACACGAATTAACCTTGCAATATGATAATGTATTCCCTCTGTTTTTTTTAACTTATAAATACCTTCTAATTATTTCCTTTTTTTAAACTTTTATAATAATATATATATATATATATATATATATATATATATATATTTTCTTGTAACTTTATTTTTGTAAATGAAAAGTACTTTAATATTTTATTGATAATTTTTTTAAACTTGTTTGTTGAATCCCTTTTGGCTTCCAAGTTCCAATAGTTATATTTAAAAATTTCCTGTACTTAGCTTTCTTAAATTTATATTTCAATTAATATATTTGACTTCACGTTGGTCACTTTTTATGGTAATGGTGATGGCTCGATGAATATGACATGTTGATTTCATTTAAGGTCACTACCTTTGGAAGAAGAGAAGAAAGAAAGAAGAAATAAATTATTTTAACATCCACGAGGCTAAAGATAGCCTATGGGACATATTGCTTCTTCATCTGCTTGATGTATTCGGCCCTTTTTCTATGAAGCTTCATAATAAATGCTCCCTAACTTCTCGACAAACTCCTCGCTAAATAGATTATCCCAAGAGCTAGCTGCCAGCATATCTGCATAACATTCCCTCTTGTCTTTGAAGGCCTCACATTCTAAAATGAAATGCTTTTCTGTTTCCACTTTTATAGAAGAACAAAAAATGCATACTCTTTCCTCATTAAAGACAACCTTAGGATATCGGTAAGAGTATGCATTTTTTGTTCTTCTATAAAAGTGGAAACAGAAAAGCATTTCATTTTAGAATGTGAGGCCTTCAAAGACAACTCTTCCATTTGCTCAATTTTTTTGAAATACCTTATGACTCGCACCATAGCAATTGCTTCAATAGGAGTAACCCCTGTTTCACTTAACAAGATAGCATAAGGAACTACACTTTTAATCTTGAATTTGTTTGTAATCAAACGCTCTTGAATTTTCTCAATTTGTCTCCACTGCATGTCGGATGTACTATTGGCCCATAGTTCACAACCATGGAGAATCACTGGAATCACTAGAAACCCAAAAAGAGTTTGAGTGGTTTTCCAGTCCCATAATTCTGCTTATGTTGTGGAAGCTGCTGGAACTGATTGTTTGCGTGATCTCCAGGAGACAGCGCTTGATCCAAGACTCATAGCATATCCTGAAGTAGATACCCCAGTTTCTTTGTCTCCATTGAAGTCTGAATCAGAGTATCCGATCAAGCTGAAGTCGTCCACCTGTGTGTACTTGATTCCAAAGTCTTGAGTTCCCTTCAAGTACCTTAGAACTTTTTTTGCAGCAGACCAATGTCCCTCACAAGGCTTTTGCATAAACCTGGAGAGGATTCCAACAGCAAATGAAATCTCTGGTTTGGTAGTAGTTAGGTAGTTGAGACTTCCTACAAGCTGTCTATACTTTGTTGCATCCTCAAATTCCTTTCCTTCAATAGATGTGAGCTTTAAGTTTTGTTCCATTAGAGTAGTAAGATGATTGCACTCTGTCATGCCAAACCTGTTCAACAAATCTCTAATGTATTTCTTTTGAGAAAGAAATATGGACTTTGGATGTTGGGTAACTTCAATGCCAAGATAGTAATGAACATAGCCCAAATCAGTCATTTCAAAACTTTTCCCAAATTCCTTCTTTATGGATGCAATGGAGCTTTCATTGTTTCCTATCATCAAAATATCATCTACATATACCACAAGATATACAACTGTTTTGCCAACTTTCTTGACAAATAAAGTTGCATCATCAAGATCAAAATGATTGAAGTTGAGTTTCAGAAGATGCTCAGTTAGCTTTTCATACCAGGCTCGTGGTGCTTGTTTGAGGCCATACAAGGACTTCACAAGTTTGCGTACTTTATGTTCATGTCCTTTCACAGCAAATCCTTCAGGCTGGGACATAAAAACATTTTCTTTTAAATCTCCATTCAAGAAAGCAGTTTTTACATCCATTTGATGGACTTTACAACCTTTCTGAGCTGCTAGTGCAAAGAGTGTCCAGATGGTAGCCCATTTTGCTGTGGGGGCAAAAGTCTCTTCATAATCGACCCCTTCCTTCTGTGCAAAACCTTTTGCCACAAGCCTAGCTTTGTGCTTGTTAAGTGAGCCATCAGCTTTGTACTTGTTCTTGTAGACCCACTTGCAGCCAATTGGTTTGGTTCCAAATGGAGGATCAACCAGCTTCCAAGTGTCGTTTTTTATGAGGGCATCATACTCCTTTTGCATTGCTTCTTTCCATTCATCATGAGAAGCAGCTTCTTTAAAGGAATTTGG
>APFE030794916.1:119748-132768 GCA_000404065.3 Pinus taeda
ATTTTGCAGTTCAAGAGTGAAGAGTTTAATCATGAGTTGAACGACTTCAAGTGCAGAATGTGATTCATAGAGTTCTTTCAGCTTTTGTAAAGCTTCAAAGGCAGTTGAATATGATGAAATATGGCAACTCACCTCTTCATTTACAGATGCTGCAATTAAAGCATAAGCTTTGCTGTTCTTGTTTTCCCAAATGACGAGCTCTTTGTCTGAGGTAGGCTGTACTGGGTCATTGTCTCCTTCTTCGACACACACTCCTTTCCACAACTCATTGAAAATGAGGGTGTGTTTTATCATCCGAGACCATTCAGGACAGTTCTCTTTGCCAGTGAAAACTATTCCCACCATGGATATGATCGAATGCATTCTATAAAAAAAATACTTTTGTTGATAGAAGAATACTTCTGCCAATATACAGTAAAATTGTACTTAAAAGGGCATTCTCAAAAGATTTCAAATCTCTTCCTCATATACCAATCAATACCTCATGCTACAACTTTATGCAACATATTTTCTCCAAACGTATTTTCTTCAAATGCCTCCAATGTTAGATATAAATGCATCCATCATTACATTCAAATATTACATGGTATGGAAAATATGTATAAACATGGGCAGAATAATCCATTGTATCCACTATATTTGAGCTTTCAATACATAATTTGCAACATCTCAAATTTACAATATTCTCTGACCAATCAACGAATATTATATCAAATACCAATCAATACGCTCATCGAGGTATGGGTTGGCCAGATATATGTACAAAGAAGAGGCCAAGCTGATTAGCTTCCTGCGTGAAGGCTTTGAAGACTCCAGAGAACCAAAATATCCCAGCAATCCGAATGAAATCTGATGGCACTTTGAAGACAGCAAGCGATGATTTAAACGGGGGAGTAATCTTTGACAAACCGTCCCAAAAACCAAACGCTCAGAGCACCGCCATAACTTCTCTTTAACTGATTAAACAAATAAACAATGCTGGGGTGCGCCATCGAAGCTAAAGGACACAATAAACTATTCAAATTCGAAACAGCAATAAACTAATCAAATACTAGGTGCTCAACTTACTTTTGCAACGTTGACGATTTCTGGTTCTCAGATCAACGAGTGGTGGTGGACGCGGTGAACTACAACGCCCAACATAACTCATGACAGGCTTTCAAAACCTTAGCAATGATGGCTAGATTGAAGCCCGTATACAACGATTCAATACAGGGCAACATTAGCAGGTGCAGGAATGTAATAACAAGAGCAAAAAAACCAATTCTCGTGACTCTTCAGGCTTGGCATTATGAGGAAAATAGATACCCATATGTCCAAGATCGAGCAGGCCAGGCAGAGGCGTAAGGTCGAGCGGTCGCTAGTGAGTTTGCAGCAGCGCCTGGCATCGGTTTTTTTGTTTGGAATATGGATAGATGGGATATGGCAGAGGCAACGCGTTATGGCAGAGCAGAGAGCGTAGGTAACTCAGGACTGTACCATGTCAAGACAAATGGGATATGGCAGAGGCAACGCGTTATGGTAGAGCAGAGAGCGCTGGAAAGGAATATGGCAGACAGAGGAGTTACAAGAGCATAAAAGCTAAAAAAAGGAGCTGGCTCTGATACCATGTCAGGCCAGGCAGTAGCTCCATTGGACAGAAATTAATTGATACATTTTATTCCATAGATAGGTCCTCATTATATACATGAGGGAGAGACTGTTTAGTTCGTCTCCCGATGACTGTTCATATTCCTATCTATCTATTTACAATAATTCACCCAATCACAAGGATTAGGTGTCAACAGAAAACCACTACTTTCATTTTGCTGATATTGACTTGCATCCCCACACTTCTACAAAAATACTTAAGAGATAGTAAGTGCTCTTGCAAACCAAGAGCCGATTTAGCAATCAGAATAAGGTCATCTGCATACAAAAGAAGCCTTATAACAAACTTGCCCAATTAGATACCATCACCCCCTTGCGAATTTAACCACTCTTCAAGATTGTCAATATATAAGCCAAAAAGGGTAGGAGACAATGGGCAACCTTGCTTGACTCCAATATCACTTCTAAAACTTTTAGGTATGCCTGCTGAAGTTCTAATTTTGACTTTCACCTCTTCATACAACTTATGCACAACTACTCTCAAATGTTTAGGAACCCAAGTTCCTCCATTTTGTGCCAAAGCTTATCCCTAGGAACCGTGTCAAACGCTTTTCTGAAATCAACAAAGCAACAAAAGACTTCTTCCTTTTTATCCCAAACTTTTTCAATGATGTGCCTTAAAGTTATACAATGATCAACTGTGGAATGTTCAGGCCTAAAATCTGCTTGCCCTTTAGCACACTTATCTCTTTCTTCTGCCCACTTGCAAATTTTATTTTCTAGCATGCTTTCAAATAGCTTTGCAAACAAAGGGTTTATCATGATGGTCCTATAATTGGAGGGATTATTGATGTCACCACTCTTGAAAAGAGGTATTGCCAGACTAGTTGTCTAATCTATGGAGAGCCCCTGTTGTATGATGTTGTTGAAAGTTTTGTAATGTGAGGTGCAAGGATCTTTGAGCCTCGCTTTAGATATTCTGCTTGGAGTTCAACTAAGTTTTTTTCTTTTCCAACACCCTTCTTCTTGATACCCATCTTTACCTCTTGCACTGTGAAGAGTTCAGTATCAGTGTTGACCAAGGGGGGAGGGTCAACCTTGTGATTCTGCTCGTAGAGTTGTCTTGCATAGTCAAACCATTTAGAAGCTGTAATACTATTTCCAGTTTGTATCTTTCTTGGTTGGAGCTACTTCCAAAACTATTTGGGATCATTTGTCCAAAGGAAGATTAGTTCTTCCCTCCTTGAAACCATGAAATCAACCTTTTTCTTGCCTAATAACTGCTTGTAAGCTTTGGGCTTTATGTTATCATTGTTAGACTCTTTCCACATTCTCCTTGCCTTTTTGCATTCCTCGTCAAACCAAGCATTAGCCAGAAAGCAATTTGTTTCAGACTTCTTAATTTTTGCTCTTTTGCACTTTGCAAGTGTGCATTGAATTAAATGTGTTAATTCATGACTATGAAGGCTGTGACTTGTGATTTTCTCCTTCTCGAAGAGCCTCTCTAGCGTCATTTTGAAGGTATTACAATTTTCTGGAGTTAAAAGAATTCTGCCCTGTGGGAGATTTTGTTGGACATGCTGAATTTTTGACTCTAATTTTTTCTTTCTAGTCCAAGAGAAACTTAAATAAATTGTCCTGTGATTCAATTTTAAGTGCCATCTCCAATCAAAACTTCCTCCATTTTCTCACACAAACCATGCGAGCAAATTACATAATCTACAACACTTTTTCCATTGTAAGTATTGCAACTGAAATTACCGGACTTTGCCCATATAGTCAAGCCATTACAAATGACTAAATCAAAGGCCCCACATAGAGTAAGCAACTGTTCACCAAAGAGATTGAACTCCTTGTCCTCTGAAATTCTTTCCCACTGATGGTTACTCTCTTCTGTAAGCCAAATAGGGTCGCAATCTTCTTTATAGCAAAGAATGCTAGCTTGCTCACTTGCAGTCCTAGCATTGAAATCACCCACTATAAGGACTTCACCTAGCTGAGAATATGTTTCAATATCCGCTTTTAAAGCTGCAAATGGATTTTTGTGGTCAAGCCCTCTACCTTTGTAGATTTTTGAAACTTGCGACGCAAAATAGCACGCTGCAATTCTGATGTGGTTTCCATTTTTTGATATTTTAAACCAAATGAATTTGCTTATTTGAGTTTTCTTTTTTTAACTGAATGAGACGACCTTCTTTCTCCCTTGTTAAAACCATGATACCCTCGTGCCCTTTGCCATTCCTTGCTACCTTGTTCCACACTGCCATCTTCCATTATCCTTCAAACAAAGGTGTCTTGTACCCTTCATCCTGAAGTGTTTCTATGAGGAAAATTATGTCTCTATCTTTCGCAATAGGCCTTAACCCAAGCAATGTTTTTAAAACTGGAACCGGTGACCGGACCGGTCCACCTAATGAACCGGTTTACTGACCGGAACCGGTCTAACCGGGACTGGTTTGGTCTAAACGAACTGGTTTTAAAAAAATACATTAAATAATTCATTTTTAATGAAACAAAACTATTTTTAAGATGTAAAACCATGATTCCAAGCCAATAGAGACAAAATATGCAAAGTTTGCTCATTTATATACCATGTAAAGGTGAATATATCAAAATGGCATCGAGTGCAATACATATCATCGACAAAATAGCAAAATACATAAGAAATGAGGCTCTAAATGGCCTATAAAGTGCAAAAGCAATGCTGCAAGCTATGAGGCCATTGGCCTACTACAAGTCTACAGCGTACACATGATCAATCATCAAGTTCATCACCACTACTAGACACAGGATCATCATCATGGGCTACATCGACATCATCTGGTTCAAAGTCTGAGGATGCCTTAGCCTGATCTGCAACCTCAGTATCAATGCCACCAATGACAATAGAAGTGGACCTAATGGAAGCACGAGTTTGTTGGCCTGCATGACTAGTGCCTTCCATTGGTTCTTTGCCTTTCCTTGATGCCGCTACTGATGCTGGTTCTGATGCCACCACATAATCTGCTTCATCCCCCGCTAAAGCCATGTCGATATCAAAATCAGCCTCAAACACAGGTTCTTCAGTCTCCTCCACCCATTTTGATGTTGGATCAATATCGTCCAACACAATGGGATTTAGTTCAGGAGTTTTGCTCATCATTTGGAGCTTTGATTGCATTTATTGTTTACCCCCAAACCATGAAATCCTGAAAACCATTAAGTCTGCTGAATTTTGAGTGAAATCTAAAATTCTAGTTTCTCCATATGAAATCCAATGAGGTCGAAACCACTCTCAAACATCCGAGTCATTTCATGTTAATGTTAAAAATTTAAGTAAAAGGATGAAAAGAAAATAAAGAATGTCCACTTTTACTTTAAGAATTTAAACATTACCTTAATGCCAACCATTTAGGGTGAAACACCTTATCCCCCCCAAAACCCCTAAACACAGTCAGAAATAGCTTTTTAACTCTTACGGTGGCGTGCGTAAAACCGACCGTTTAGGACGGAACGGGCCGGTTTGATACAAACCGGCCGGTTCCGTCCTAAACCGGCCGACCGTCATTGGTTAGGGCAAAAAAATGGAGAAATGGGCATTCAAACCGGGTTTTTTGGCCGATTTAGACTGGTGGGCTTGCTAACCGGCCGGTTGGACCGGTAACTGGTTTTTAAAAACGGTTTTTAAAACACTGAACCCAGGTCCTTGTCTCCATGGGTAACCTCTGCAGTTCCAACAAAATAATCTTAAGGAAACCTGGGTATGACTTGATTGCTATTTATTTTGACATGCAAGACTCACATTTGAGTCTTTGTCCCTACTTTCACATACTGACCTTGCTTCTTGATTTCCTGTTGAAGAGTTTGTTGCCTCTTTTTTATTACTCGCTGCTCTGTTTTGGAAGGAGGTCCAAATCGTGCTATCACAACTTTGCCTTTATAAATCCATGCTCTCTTGCCTTCATCTCTTGCTGTCCTAACCTTTAACATTTCCTCTCTCCTTTCCTCCAGTTGTCATACAGTTAAATCTTCTTCTAGGAAAAAACGAGAACCCCTCAAGAGATGCTTCTTGCTTTGAATGATATATTTATTACTCAAGTTAGGCATGATGACTTTTATGGGCCTGACTCTCTCACCGTTCAACTTACCCACCCTCCATGCTTGGCATATTTGTCCTTGCCATAAGAACTTGTCTTTCAAGAAGTTTCTTGCAAGGTCAAGAGTACATTCATTTTTCCCACAGTCTTTTTCCCCTTAAATAATTACGTTTGCTGCTCTGTTTTGTCTTTCCTTGCCTTCTCTATCTTACATGTTGTCAACCTGAATGTTTGTTTCTCCTTCCTTATTAGCAAAATTGCTAATAACTTGAGCCCAAGTTTTGGAAACTTTGGTGGAATCCCCTTTCCTTTCTTCTCTTGCTTTCTCTTCATGGTTGTCTATTTGGGCAATCATTTTTCCAGTTTCCTTTATCTTGGGATGATTTCGCATTCACCACCTCTGTACTTTCCACTACAGATTTCTTTATGTTTTGCACATCCGCCTTCATGCGTTGCCATTTTGTCTTCCGTATCAGGAGAGCTTCCTGTAGCAATGCCGCTTGTTCTTTCAAAACTTTATTGCTTTTTGCTAAAGCCTTGTTCTCAGCTATTATTATATGAATTTTATGGTCTCTTTCCCACTCTTTAGCTTCGAAAACCTCCAACCTTTGTTTTGAATTTAACAATTCTTTCACATAAAGATGAGATGACCAGGTGAGAGGTGTGGATGTGGGACTATATAAGGAAGAATCATCAATGACTTTTCCTTTGGACTTCTTGTTGCCACGTGCTTGTAGAGGGGACTTGTTTGAGTGCTTATTGCGAAGGTCTTGAGTACTTTCCTTTTGAGACCGTTTTTTCCTTAGGTGATCCTTTCTTGTTGCAGAAATCTTCAGCGGCTATAGGGCTTTTACCCAATGATTTAATGAATTGCAGTGGCACTCAGAAATCTATTAAGACTTTTATTCACACCCGTTTTTTATTAATATTGTATTATATGCTTGCGATGATAGCTTACTACTGGCAGCAATCACCGAATGTAACTTGTGGCTAGTTGTATGATTACCAAATGTAACCCTCAGTCGCACTGTAATCTAGATTGCAAGATGACTAATATTCAGATGGATCGTACGACTAGTGTTGGGCAGATGTACGGTTGCACTATAGATGGAAAATATTGTATGACGGCACAATCTTTTATTTGTTTTTATTTATTTATTTAAACTGTAATTTTATTTCATTAGCATAATGATACAAAATTACATTCTTCATATATGCGTCAACGTGTATGTTCTCGTGGATCTATCCAGATTGCAAATGGTCATTTAGTTCTATCCTGTGCTTACGGACCATATACTTTAAGTACATACAAAATGGTGATGATATCACCCTGGAGTATTAAAAAAACTGCCTTTGCTATATGAATGTATTGTGTACATCCCATCGTAACCGCATATATAAGATAAACAGGAATAGTAAAATATAAAGTAGAAAGTATCCTTCACTAAAAAACTCTTGAGCCATTTTCATCTATGAATGACATATGATAAAACTCAAAAAGCGTAGCATCCCGCTGCTCCAAAATCAACCAATGCCCCCGATCCAGGTGTAAACCCTCTTTAGAAAGTTGGTTGGCTGTGTGATTTTGCTCCCTGTAGATGTGAGAACAAGAGAAATAGGCAAAAGAAAGCTTTAAACAAACGATCTCTTCCAAAATAGGCACCCAAAAAGGATTTCACTGCTGTACTTCATTCAGCCAGTTGACCACAAGCAAAGGAACCCCATAAATTTGAAGCTGATCACATGCTTTCTCCCTTGTGAAGGCTAACAGGTTTTTGCATGCTAAGAGTTCTGCTTGGTTGTTTGTGCCATTGCCTAAACCCATTTTTATATCGAAGAAGTGAGACTCAGATAAGTTTAAGATAGCACTGCCTCCACTTTTCTGGGCCTCCCCTTGAGATGCCCCATTGAAGTACCCCCATGGCTCTGAGAAAGCAAGCTCTTCTGCAACAATGCACCTAGGAGTAGCTTCATCCTTTGATTGAGTGAAGTGAGCCAAAAATTGGCAAACCTTCAGCAGCCACCTGATCTGGGAAGGATGGTTTGTCATGAAAAATAGCCTTATTCCGTGCCAGCCAAACTTCCCAACAGATAATCAATGGAAGAGCTTTAAACGAATGAGTATCAGGAGAGGAGTTCCAGGATCTCCACAGTTCTCCCACTGTAACCCCTACCCAAACATAGAATTGTCCCAGCGCTTATTGACAGGTTTTCCACACTTGTGTAGTGAATGGGTAGCTTATGAAAATATGTGCTATGGTTTCTTCATTCTGTTTGCAAAGTGAGCACCGACCTGGACCTATTTTATGACGCCTTTGCATGTTGTCTAGGTGGGGGCTTTATTGCCCATTAGGTGCCACATAAAATCTTTGCCTTAGCTACCTGGACCTATTTTATGATGCCTTTGCATGTTGTCTAGGTGGGGGCTTTATTGCCCATTAAGTGCCACATAAAATCTTTGCCTTCAGCTGTGCACTTGGCACACCAAACTGCTGTCCAGCACCATTTCGGTTCCTCTTGCAATCGTAGCATGTTGAGATGGATATATCCAAGTGTTGGTGTATAGGAGCCGAAAGGTGAGAAAGACCAAATTAAATCATCCTCCCTGTCTGTCAGCCCGATGTGGCTCTCTTGGAGAGCATCCAAGTAATTATTCCAGACTGCGTAAAACTGTTCATCCAGGCCTCACTATCTTTTATCTGTTGTTACACAATAGCTTGACTTTGATATCCGCAATTCCGAATCTTTTGATGAGATGTTTATGTTCTTTCTTTTTTGTTAGTGGAGTAATAATTTATTTTTATTGTTATTTTTTCCTTTTTTAATATTATATACTCTTTTATTTTTATTTTATTTTTTGCTTTTTACATGGTTTTGTTGGCAGTAGTGTAGCTCTTTCGTCAAAAGAAATTCCAAACAAAAATTTATGTGCAAAAACCCTTGATGTGGTCAATGATCTAGAAAAACAAAGAATGAAAATTTGGGTAAACCAACAAAAACTCCGAAAATTTTGACCAAGGATCTAGTGGCCAAAGGGCTGGATCAGACTTGCTCTATTACAAATGTAACAAACAAGGTTCATATACTTGTGAGTACTCAGAATATCTGGAATATGTAAATATCCATTATAGGACAAGTAATATATCATAATGTTGAATCTACAAGTGATATGTTTAGCTACAAATGAGAGCCCTGTTTATATACTAGACAAGGTGCCCCTTCACAAATAGTCATGTCCTATAGGACATGCCTCTTCAATATACTAATTATTAATAATTATTAATAATATATTTTATGTTAGTAACAAATTTACCCCTCCTCTAACCCATGCCACAATTTTCACCAAACTTCAACTTTGGGGTTTGAAGTTTGGCGGACTTAAAATTGTTTTTGATGTTTATAGAGGTTTTGTCGAATCTCATGGCCATTGACTGTTCCACGGTTCCCCTGTATTTTCTGGTTGTTTCTCCTCTAACCCATGCCTCAATTTTCACCAAACTTGAACTTTGGGGTTTGAAGTTTGGTGGACTTAAAATTGTTTTTGATGTTTATAGAGGTTTTGTCGAATCTCATGGCCATTGACTGTTCCACGGTTCCCCTGTATTTTCTGGTTGTTTCTCCTTTTCTTGCATTGGTTGTTCTCAATTCTTATTGTTGTTCTTCGCAAAGCGACGATATTTATCTTGACATATTATGTTTAAACTTTAAAGGGGATCTGCTCATAGACGAGCTTCTAAATGTGTGACCAGCTGTCCAGCTTAAGCTCAATTGCCTCGTGGAGGCCATTCTCCAAATATACCTCCACACAGATTCTTGCGTATGTGTAGATCCCAAATTTTGTTTCGGATCTCTGAATACATGTCCCTAGTTTCGGTTTGGATCTATTAATTCATATTTTCAGAATTGATTATATCTCTAAAGTGTTGGGGAACTTATAGGGTTGCCATATTTCCTCTTTCTGTGAGGCACTTACCCCAATAGATATTTGTGGCAGTTTGTGTTAACTAAGGTGCTTAAAAATACTGTCATATATACCATTTATTAGAATAACGACCATCCTCATACATGTTGTGTTATCTTGTTCATGGGTCATAGTTTTTTTTTCCCCTTATATGCTGATAAATGTAATGCCAAGAATGTCAGTTGTAACTTACAATTAATATGTCTCAAGGGGAATGAAAAATATTTTTTTGGCAAATGTGCATCTGATGCGTTTTGCTTTTCGTTATCCCATCGGCTGAATTTTGAAACTTGTCTATGAGTTTGCCATGCAGGATTGCTGCATGAAATGCTCCGATCAACAAAGAAAGGTGGATCAAAGTCAGATTGGAAGGTAGCAATTTTTCACTCTATTCCTGTTTTGTATTTTTAAGAATTTCTACTCTCTTTATCATAAATGCCATTTTCTATTGGTTCATTCAACAATATAATATTTGTACTTGGTATTTGCCTATGTCAAATCCTTCAGTCTTCTGATTCGTCTAATTCCAGATCCATTTATTGTTAATGGAGCAATACATTTCGATACTAGATTAGTCTTCAAGGAACTGACATAGACACCCTTTCTCTTCAAATGTGGTGTCTTTATTTATAAAACCTCTAGTAGATTCTAGACATTGCTGATGTCAAATATCTTATGTTTATTATGTTGCCATTTGGGTTTTCAGTTGTGTCAGTCATTGATTCCAAGTCAGACTGTTGGAGAAGTAGGAGTATTTTTCCTCCAAACTATGGAGACAAACACTGAGTGGGACTCTTTAAAGCCAAGTGTTTTGAAATAATTAAAATTAGAAATCCCTGAAAAAACGGAGATTGTTATCCCTGCAAAGGTCTTGATGTTCCTACTATATTGTTATAGACAATATTACTGGAGAATGGAGCTAGTTACTTCAAACTACAAAAGCAAATAACTAAGGGAGCAACTTCTGCATGCCTAGACACAAGGAGGCCTTTGCAGAAGTACCTGCCTGAGCTACAAACTTCAACAAAGAAGCATGAAGTTTGAGAACTTGAGGATAGGGACCTTCTAAGGTGAACACCTTACTTTATTCATGATTCCTTGAAAATTACCCAATCACAATGGTGATGTTAGCACAAATTTCTACACTGTTTGCAAATAAGAATATCTTTCAAAATATGCAGTAGAAATCAGTGAAACATCTAGGAAAATCTGACCTTAGTGTCACTAGCAAATCTGCTCTCCATTCGGTTTGGTGCGTGCCAACCTTAGGGGGGTGTCCCTGATTTTAGCAAGTGCTGTTTTCAATTATAAATTTGCATTATAACATGTTAAAAAACGGCGAAGTGATGGCTGTTCGACCAGCAAGTTGGTGGCCAAACAAGTTTGTCAAATACTTAGCATTCTAATAAGCGGGATGATCTTTACCGATCAGCTGTTTATATGGAAAATAAATAGGTAGAAAACATATTTAAATGGCAGATTTCACCAGTGAAAATAGCTCAAAAACTCTTACCATATTGCATAAGATACCATTGGGACATCAGACAAACCTAGAAAGATAGAATAGATCATAGCCAAGCTTTTATTCTGCAAAGGCCAAAAGGCTGGCTACACCAAGATGACTGTTACAGAACCGATGACAATGATATTCAGATACAATAAACTAGAAGCTACAAGAGAGAAGAAATAAATAATATGGAGACAGGAGAGTAATATTGTTGCTTGCTCAATACTGTGACTTAACCCATAGCTTATATGTTAATTTTAGGTATGTTCTATGCTTAGAGCAATTTATTTGAATCTTCACAGTTAGCTCAATGTCTTTTCCAGATTAGCAATCACATCAGCATTAAAGTAAACTGCAGATAGAACATAAACATAAATCGTAGAAGACAAACCAAGACAAGAGGACACAAGATGTGGCGCTAGCCAGGGACAAACCCCAATGTGGAGAAACCCTTGATCAATTCTTCTTATATGTTCTTCAATAGTTCAGCAGAGAGAGAGATAGTACGTTTACAACAAAAGTCAACATTTTGACTTATCTAGATAAAAGCATAGATCACCTCTAAGAAGATGATACATGAGATCAGTTGAAGACATGCTGCTTCAATTGATTCTCCAAGGTGACTCGTTCACCTATCGTTGTGCTCCATTTTGTCATCATGTTGCACCTCATGCGATGCACCATGATCACTACGCTGCATCTCATCACGCTTCATTAATCATGATTGTACCCATCACTGTATTGCATTATGTGCCATTGCTGCACCATGTTGCCATACACCTATGTGTTGGTTGCATCTTGCTTGCTTGTTGTCCTTCGCATGCCTGCTGTTGCATGCTAGCTGTCCCTTGCATGCTAGCTGTAACATTGCATGGTTGGTGTATTTGCTGCTAAGTACCATACAATTGTCCCAATGTTAGTTAGTTGTCCCTTGCATGCTGCTCTCCTTCAGAGGCAGATGCTTTGTCTGTTCCGGCAGTTCCCGGCACTTCCAGTTGTTTCTGGCAGTTCACGGGCATTCCTGCTGTTCACGGCAGTTTTGACAGTTTCGACAGTTCCCGGCAGTTTCGGCTTCTGCCCTCTGCATCAGCTTTCCCGCTTGTTCCAGCAGTTTGCGACAGTTCCGGTAGTTTCGACAATTTCGGCAGTTCCGACATTTCTCGTCCATTCTGGCAGTTCCCGACAGTTCCGGTAGTTCCGGCTTTTCCTGGTAGTTCCGGCTTTTCTTAGCAGTTCCGGTAGTTCCGACTTTTCCCGACAGTTTTGGCTTCTGCCCTTTGCGTCAGCTTTCCCAGCTATTTCGGTAGTTCTCACTGTTCCCGATAGTTCTGGCTGTTCCCAACAGTTCCAGCAATTTCGGCTATTCCCGACAGTTTCGGTAGTTTTGGCTTTTCCCAGCAATTTCGGCTTCTGCCCTTTGCGTCAGCTTTCCCGGCTGTTCCGGCTATTCCCGGTAGTTCTGGCAGTTCCCAGCAGTTTTGCCAATTCCTGCTATTCTCGACAGTTCCGGCAGTTCCCGACTGTTCCAGCTGTTTTGGCAGTTCCCGACAGTTCCGACAATTTCGACTAATTCCCAGCAGTATTGGCAATTCCGGTGTTCCCGATAGTTTCGACAATTCCAGCTATTCCCGGTAGTTCCGACAGTTCCGGCTTCTGCCCTTTGGATTAGGGCAACGTTATTCCTTAGGATCTCTCCTCTTACTAAAATCCAAAGACAAGTAAAGAGGAAGAGATCCCAAGTGTGTTGAAATGACTTGGAGGCCACCTCTATTTATACTAAAACGTGAGCACAAGTGGGGTTTATTTGGTTGCTGGCCGACCTTGACAAATTGTCCCATAACACAAATAAATTCATATCTCAATGAATACTTATCGGAATCAGATGA
>APFE030794916.1:137295-166994 GCA_000404065.3 Pinus taeda
TTCTCGTTTTGAGGTAGTAGTTCTCGTTTGAACGGTAACTATATTTAATTATTTATTATTTAATTTATTTATTTATTTATTTTTATTTTTTAACGTAGCGTTATGTTTGTTTGTGACAACATTTCCTAGATACTGAATTATAGAGCACCTTGCTACTTTTGATTCAAAGAATTAAAGGATAAAAGAAATTTAAGATACTATAAGAAGGTGATTAACCCTAATCTAAAAGAACAAAGTAATTCCATGCTCTGACCAATGTAGTGGAGAAAATCAACCTAGCTTAAATAAAAATGAATTCTCACAAGCTCCGCAGTGAAACAAGGCATTGGAGAGTTTTGAGCGTGCCCATGGGTAGAAAGAATAAGTCATCTTTGAGAAACCAAGAGAGTTGATGATGATAAACACTTTCTCTTAGAGTGTCCTACGTATAACATATCACATCTCAAATTTGTTACGATATTCATCTTCTCAACCTTTTTTTAAGGAGTAAAAATTTTCTATTAATAAAGACCTTGATTTTACGATAGTTATCCTTACAATCAAAATAAAACCAAAAACCCTTACAATGTTGCATGAACAAAAACACCTTACAACTAAAAACACTACAAAAAAACATTTTTAAAATGAGATGACCCCAAAAAAAAAATCTTTAGTGTATTTGTTCCTTAACTATATCTCGTTCCAACAGTATTGTCTTTTCAAGGGCGATAGAAGTCTCTTATTCTCATAAAAAAGAACCTCAATACCAATACCTCCCTCACCAAGTTGATAGCTACCAACAAAATATTTTCCAAAGTTTGGACCCGAGCATTGAGAGAGAAAATATCCTCCCATAACCCATTCATGGTGTTTTCCATGTCACTAGGATGATGCAAAACTTCACCTCCATAAAAAGCTGGAAAGACTGAAGTTGTCTTTCCGCCATGTCGTTGTGTCTTTATCAGGCATCCAACAATGCCTTGGTCGCGTCCAAAATTTTATTGAACATCATGCATTTGTTTGCTAAATCCACCATGCCCAAGCACTTAGCTGCAAAAAACTAAACACATTACCAACCTTATTCCAATTACCAGGAAGGAGTAGAATCCCATAGGATCTAATGACAATAGTAGAGGCCATTGTAGGATTGAGGCTTCTGTGATCCATCATACTTGTAAAAAGAGCTTCGGCGAAAATCACATAAAAAGATTATTGTCGACGCGTTTCGAACCAACTAGTGTGGTTCATCGTCAGGACGAGTTGAAGAAACAAATCAGGCTTTAGCAATTTAAATAGGCTGAGTAGAGACTCCAACGGCTACCTAACAGCTATAATTGACTCTAGGACCAAGGCCATAAATTTAATCTAATTGTTATTATATTATTATTTTAATTCTAGAGATGAGAGAAATTAGGTAAGATTAATCAATTAGCGAATATTATCCCAAGAAATTTATTTGTTTAAATAAATTAATGGTTATTTAAAACTTCGAATGGTTTCTTTTGAATGAATAATAAATTAATAAATGAGTAATTTACGTTATATATATTAATAAATCTAATAATAATAAGAAAATAATATTATATTTCTAGAGATAAGAGAAATTAGGTTAGATGAATAAATGAGCTAATATTATCAAAAGTGATTTATTTGTTTAAATAACTTAATATAGATGATTATTTTTAATATTAGATTATTAATGCTTGAATGACTTATTCATAATGAATAATTTATAAATAATTATATAATCTTTTTAAGTTATTACTTGAATAAATATGTTTTAATTATTGATGGTAGGTAGATTATAAGGGATAGTTTGACTAGTAGTAAAGGAGGAAATAATTTAATTTATTTCTAGATATACTATATATGTATATATATATATAAGCTATCATTATGCCCATTGGTTTTGGTAGCTATCACAAATAAAATATAAATAAGATTAGACCTACGAATACATCATAATTTAAATATACTAATAATAATAACCTAATGAATCAAACTACAAAAACTAGAAAAGGACCTTTATCAGAGATAAAATCTACATAAAAATAAATTAAATTAATACTTAAAAAGATAATAATCATAAATAGAGACTGGAGGAACCCAAAAAATAGGGAAGAACACAACGCTGCCAACGATATATAATTATATGCTCGAAAGGACTAAACCAAACACACACAAAGAAAGCACCCAGGATGAACAGAGGGGTGGGGGGGAGGAAGAAACCCTAAGACGACAGGGCAGGGATCCAACTTCTACTTACCTTCCACACAAGGCACCATTGGGTTGCCACCATATCTATTAATTCGAGCTTTCCAGGAAAAAAATGTGACAATTGACTTTCATTGTTGCCCTTCATGCATGACTCTTCACTAGATGCATAAAGGAAACAACAAATTAAATTTTAAGCAAAGCGTATCAATACAAGGTGTAAAAGTTAAGGTGGATATTACAGTGGACATTCAAAGGTATCGCTAGGTTCAAAAGAATTATTAATATTTTATTGCAAGGTAAGGTTTTATTGACAATTACCAAGCTGTAATTACCTAGGGTAATTTTTTTGCCCTTAGGGTTTACCTTCTAGCTAAGGTTCCTTTCAATAAAACATAAACATCAGTAGACATAAACAACAAGATCCCTTTCTGTAAATGAGTATGAGTTTTAACAACAATATAGTTCTTCAATAAAATCACACTGATCTAGAGCTTACTGTCCAATGTGACAGAAATTGTATCCAACCCACAATTTAACCAATATAGTTTGCAAGGTCACGGTCTTAGTTAAAATAATATGTAACTTATGCTATATCAAATCCAGAGAGTCTTATACTAGTTTACTGCCTACTAAACATAACCTAGTCTTACTTCCTCAGGGACCGAGTTCCCTGGCTATGGACAACTACATGGACATAATTTTGTTAACCACCAGATCACTCCTGAGTCCTGACTTAAGAACCAAACCTCCTTTCTGTGCAAAACTGCAGAGATAGAGATCCTATTTTTGGGCTGCCAACGGTTGAATTTTTTTCTGTATGGTAATCTTGACTGGTTGGTCACTAGGATCCATGCTTCTTAGATAATTCTTGGTGATCTAATTCACTATGGCTGCTACTCTAACTGTTATATATACAGGGCCCTCATTTTAATTCGATCATATCATTTCTTGTGCATTTTATATATATTTATTGTCCTTATATATTTCTTGACATTCCAATTATTTTGGATATTTAATTGGTGAGCCAGATAGGTTGTCACATTTGGTATAAGAACTTCATTTTAATATTTTGGGTATTGTCCACACTTCATTTGGAATATTGGACTTTGTCTAATCTGGTTTTTGGGCAATTGAAGTACAAAACTTTGTAATTTTTTTCCCCACTGCTAATAGTTTCTAAATTAGGAAAAAAAGCTTAAAAAAAGGAAAAAGAGAGCAATTATCAAGAAACAATTAATAAAAGGAAGGAAAAGAGAAAACAAATAATTAGAAAAGATCAACGATTATTTCACTGCCAATTATCAATTCCAAGAAAAATATTTGCCAACAAATTGGGAAAAAAACTTGTAGAGATCCATCAAGTGATCTAATTGTTGCACCCCCAATTCAAGGAGATATTTCCACCATAGTCACATCTAAGTTATGAGAAGACATCATGGGTAATGGACTTGAGATAATAAATAATTTTAGTCCTACAAATGCTACTTTATTTTAACCAACACAGTCACATTGAAATTGCTCTGAGTGTAGCATCGTGGAGAAGTGAACCAATTATGGTAGTTCAATTTATTATTATTTGCTAGTAGAAGAAACTCAAATAACACTGAAGAAGAAATAGATTACAACTGTAAAAAATATCTAGGTTGCAACATGTCTGCTTCGAATCAAAGTTGCCATCACTGAAATAGGATATTAAAATAATGAATAACCGCTAAAGGAATTGAAAAGCAAAGTAGCTGCCAATAATTAACAAATTAACCCATTGTTTCATTAGTCCGTTGTGGCAAGAAGCCACGGGTTATTATCAATTGGAAGCCAAAACTTGCACATGAGGCACCATTGGGTTGTCACCATATCTATTTAATAGAGCTTTCCAGGAAAAAAAATGTGACAATTGACTTTCATTGTTGCCCTTCACGCATGACTCTTCACTAGGTGCATAAAGGAAACAACGAATTAAATTTTTAAGCAAAGTGTATCAATACAAGGTGTAAAAATTAAGGTGGATATTAGAGTGGACATTCAAAGGTATCACTAGGTTCAAATTTTTTTTTTAATATTTTATTGCAAGGTAAGGTTTTATTGACAATTACCAAGATGTAATGACCTAAGGTAATTTTTTCCCCTTAGGGTTTCCCTTCTAGCTAGGGTTTCTTTCAATAAAACATAAACATCAGTATACATAAACAAGAAGATCCCTTTCTGTAAATGAGAATGATTTTTAACAACAATATAGTTCTGCAATAAAATCACACTGATCTAGGGCTTACTGCCCAGTGTAACAAAAATTGTATCCAACCCATAATTTAACCAATATAGTTTGCAAGGTCACGGTCTTAGTTAAAGCAATATGTAACTTATGCTATATCAAATCTAGAGTCTTAAGCCAGAGTCTTATACTAGTTTACTGCCTACTAAACATAATCTAGTCTTACTTCCTCGGGGACTGAGTTCCCTGTCTATGTCATATGGACATAATTTTGTTAACCACCAGATCACTCCTGACTTAAGAACTAGTCTCCGACCAATCCTGGTGTCTCTATGTGTGAATTTGATGCTAGAGGGACCTTGTGAGCTTGTTGTGATGATGTTGTGACAAAGATGTGTGTGATATATGATAGTGAACTTGTTGTATAGCAATCACAGTAATATAACTTGATGACAGTGCCCTTGACAGTAACATTGGTACATGACAGTGTTTGAGATGACAATAATAGTCCCTTAATATGACAGTGACTGTAATAGTGAGACAGGGTTAGACTTTGATTTATGACAATGACAATACCTTTAATGTTTAATAATGCTTTTGGTATATGATACATTGCAGTAGCATTGGTATTGAGATGACAGTGATGGCAACAACATTAAAGTATGCAGTGATGGTGACATGTTGATTATCTCTTTGTGAGAGAATCTTGAATGATTGCAATCCTTGACATGACAACAAACCTTGATGAGTGGCAGTGACTTATGACTATATAGTGGACCTTGACTATGACAGTGACCCTTAACGATGACAACAGTCTTGATAGCAACAGTAGTGACATTAAGAGCGTAGTAGTGTTGTGTAGTGGTTAGGTTTGGTACTGAGGTTGAACACAGATGAATTGGTTGAATTTGATGCAGCTGGGTTTTGATGTGCAGTTTGATTAGAGGCAAATTTGATTTGACACAGTTTGTGTTGCAGTTCACTTGTATTGGAGTTTCTTTTTATTGATTTTTGAGCATAGGTGGATCCATTATGAAAATTGTGAAACATGGTCTGCTGGTTGGTCAAGGTGGCAGGGTGGTGCTAGGGCAGGTTGCAGCCTGCACAGGGTGTTGGAGCGTCCGTCTAGTAGCAGATGGTAAACACGGTGTTGGAGCATCTGTTAGGTTGGAGTCTGAAAACTAGGGCGTTAGAGTGTCTTTTCGGTTGCAACTGGTAAACAGGGCATAGGAGCGTCCTGCAGATTGGAGTTTGTAAATCAGGGGGTTGGAGCGTTCAGTTGGAGCTGAAAACTTGATGTAAATCTTTTTGAAGACAAACATTGAGAAGCGTTCAGCGGGTTTTGTCCCGAAGGGGTTCCCCCCTAAAAATCACTGTGTCTATTGTCTCTATTGTTATGCATAGTTGAATGGTGTTGATGAATGTTTATGCTTATCTGATGCTAATAACAATTAATGCTCCATGAAATTAAAAATAATAATTGATAAGAAATATTGATTCACCCCCCTTTCAGTATTTCCAACAACTTGGTGTTCTCACAGCCTTTGCTATTACTTTCCCTATGTTTGTCTTCTTTATTTCACAACCTTTGTAGTGAAAAGTGACAGATTACCCCTGGTCATACATTTGACTCACACTCAACAAGTGTCGTTGGAGCCCATCCACAAAAAAAACATTACGAGTCTTGCCTCTTCCATTGTCCAAGCTAATTGTTCCTCTGCCCATGATTTTGCTTGGAGCGTCATTGCTTGTATTGCAGTTTCTTTGTATTGATTTTTGAACATAGGTGGATCCAATATGAAAATTGTGAAACATGGTCCATCGGTTGGCTAGGGTAGTGCTGGGTAGCTTGTAGCCTGCATAGTGTGTTGGAGCGTTTGTCTAGTAGCAGCTAGTAAACACGACGTTGGAGCATTTGTTAGGTTGGAGCCTGAAAACTAGGGTGTTGGAGTGTCCTTTCGGTTGCAACTTGTAAATAGGGCATAGGAGTGTCCTGCAGGTTGGAGCCTCCTTTAGTTGGAGCTGAAAACTTGATGTAAATCTTTTTGAAGACAAATATTAAGAAACGTTCGGTGGGTTTTGTCCCGAAGGGGTTTCCACCTAAAAATCATTGTGTCTACTGTCTCTATTGTTATGCATAGTTGAATGGTGTTGATGAATGTTTATGTTTATTTGATGCTAATAACAATTAATGCTCTGTGAAATTAAAATTACTAATTGATAAGAAACACTGATTCACCCCCCTTTTAGTGTTTCCAACAACTTGGTGTTCTCATAGACTTTGCTATTACTTTCCCTATGCTTGTCTTCTTTATTTCACAAGCTTTGTGCTGAAAAGTGACATATTACCCCTGGTCATACATTTGACTCACACTCAACAAGTGTTGTTGGAGTCCATTCACAAAAACAACATTACGAGTCTTGCCTCTCCCATTGTCCAAGCTAATTGTTCCTTTGCCCATGATTTTTTTTGGAGCGTCATTACTAAAGGTAACATTGCTCGTCTTATTTTTTCTTAGTGATAAAAATTTACTCTTATCACCAGTCATATGTTTGGAGCATCCATTGTCCACATACCTATGGCTGCCTTGGTTTTGGGCATATATGACAATGCCATATTCTTCATTCCTTTCTTCCTTTTTCTTCTTCCATGTCTTTGGTTCTTTTTGTGCTTGCTTGATTTGAGGAGCTTATCTTGTTGAAATTTGGGTAGCTCAGAGGGTATTTCTGAGTGGAGAAAACCCACAAAAAGGACTTTGTTGGGCAAAGTACCCAAGTTTGGGGATTTGGACCCAATGTGGTGGGTTTGGAACAAAGGAAATTAATATTAAACTATAATTGGTTGTTGAGTGGTAAAATAGGGGTTTCTTGAAGGACAGAGAAGACCCCCAAGTCACTCACACAAAAGTATAAATAGAAGGCCAATGGAGAGGTCTAATCACAAGTTTGAGGACTTTGAGCTTTTGGCGAAAGGAGGCTAATGACCTAGCCACAGATTTGCCTTAGAGGAGCCGTAGTAGGAAGAGGGAACCTGAGTTTGAAGTGTCTGTTTTGTTCAAGAGGCTGAGCTGAATTAAGGAGGCAGCAAGAAGCTAAAAGTTGAGGTAGCCGAAATCTGTTTGAGTTCTGTTTAGTGGCTGGACTGTGGTAGAGAAGAGCTGCAGGCCTAGGGAGAGTGGAAGGTCCATTTTAATTTTTGGTGAAGGCCACAGCCTGGTTAGAGCAGGCTGCAGCCAAAATAAAACCTAGAAAAGTCCTGGCCGCAGCTCTTGAACCTAGTCTGAGAGTGACACAGAGTGGCTGCAGCCTGGCTAGGGCTGCCCATAGAACAAACAGACCTGGCTGAGGGCATTCCAATAGCTGGCCACAAGAAAGAGAGAGGGGCCAAGGAACATACTGAGGTCTGTTTGGGCTGATCAAGGTGAAAGAGGGCAGATCTGGTCCTTAAGGTTGGCCACTGAAGCAACAGTAGTCTGCCTAGAAGGCCGAGGCCTCAGTCATCAAGGGCAGGTCAGCAGAGGGTCCTTTGTGGGGGACTTAGTGCCCTACAACCAGTAGAAAGGTTGCTGTAGGTGTTAATAGGTCCTTCGGAGTTGACTGCAAAGAAAGGAGGGTTGATCAGGACTAAGGAGAAGCCTTTCAGGCAATAAAAGGAGCTGACGACAATGTGAAAAGGAGTCTGTAGGCTAAAGAGATAAGCCCAGACTCAAGGTGCTGTTTGATAAGCCTGCCAGGTGGGCAACAAGGGAGACAGTAGTCAAAAGCAGCTGACCACGTGGAAGAAAAACCTGTAGCAGCAGAAGGAAGTGAGATACAACAAAGTACATCGAGGACAAAGAGGACAGAAAGGGCTGCTTGCAAAGGACAACCGACAACAAGTAAGTTAAGTAGTTTTGTCTTTGTTGTTATGGGCGGTTTAGGACCTAAAGGAATTGGTCTCAGCTTTAAGTCATTGGTCAAATATTTGACTATGTATTATAGCTTTGTATCAGGGTTTGTAAAGGGTCATGATCCCTGGTACGGGAGCCCTAGTGTTTTCTTATTGAATGACTAATGAGAAACGTGATTTGGGCCAATAAATACTGTGTACTGTTGTTGATCTGTTTGCTGTCATATTCTGCTGTGCATGGTTGTTCATTGTTGGGCACTACTAGCGTGTTTATGTTCTTGGCTAAGTCATAGACCAGATGTAGGGTGCATGGAAATTTCAACAGATCTAAATTTGCTGGTTCTATAATCAACTATTTTACGTTCATAGTTATGATAGTTATAACATTCAATATAATCAAATAAATGAGCAAAATGATTGCCATCTCTGGGATCATTCCTATGTGGATTTGCATATCTGTTATCTCTGTTTCTTGTTGACTGAAAAGATTCATTTTCTTTTATTTCTGATCTGATTCTTTCTATGATAGACTTTACAATTTACAGTCTTATGGCCAAAATTCGTACATGAATAACTATAACTATAGAAGATGTTTTGGTGCCTCAGAGGAATTTGCCTTTGAGGATCTGATCTTTCGATTTTTTGATGCCTTTGTCTTTGAGGGGAGTAAGGCTTCTGCTGATTTCTCGCTTG
The DNA here is from genome assembly GCA_000404065.3 of Pinus taeda. Taxonomy (NCBI): domain Eukaryota; kingdom Viridiplantae; phylum Streptophyta; class Pinopsida; order Pinales; family Pinaceae; genus Pinus; species Pinus taeda. The sequence goes on from APFE030794916.1 coordinate 146,283, forward strand.
ATCTTTTTGACTGTTCGAATTGCTGTCATTCCCCTCCTTCGCTACTGCTGGGTTTCATTAATGTTTCTTATTTCCTTCTTGTCATTTTCTCTCTTTGCTGCTATTGAGTTTTATTAATTTCTCTTATTGCTTTGTTGTTATTTTTTTTTTTTTTTGCTGTTGGATTTGACCATCGTTGCCCTTAATTGCCCTGCTGTCACTCACTTTTCTTTGCTGTTGCTGATTGTCATCATTTCCTTGGATTCCTTTGTTATTATGTCTTTTGAGTGCTTCAGTGAAGCTCTTTTGTTCTTTGTCTTAAAGTTTCTTGGTGCTTTTCTCTCCTTCATAACCCAAACCAGTCTTGATGAGAGGAGATCTTTGAACACTAATAATTTCATCTAATTTTTCAGATCCTTTAATATACTTTAGTCTTTAAGTTATGCTTTTGCTGATACTTGGTTTTCTTTAACCCCTTTCTAAGGGAGATTATCTCTTCCTCTAGTTTTTCACATTCCTTTCCCTTCTCTTTCAGTTGTTGTAATAGAATGTCTTCAATCTTATTTGCTTACTCCAACTCTACTTTCAGATGAAGAAGTAATGAATCTTCAGATTTGTGCTCTTCTTTTACATACTTAATCGATAACTCTTTTTGCTTCTTATTCTTTTCCCCAAGTCTGTTGATTTCTTCCAAGGCACTGACTAATTCACCTTCTAAATCTACTACTGCCTCTTCTTCACCTATATCATATTCATCTCAGTCTTCAACTTGGGCTTCTATAACCATGACCATGAAATCATTCATCCCTTCTTCATCAGAAAGTTGTTCATCTTCATCCTCTGAGGAGCTGCTGTCTTCTTGGGTATAGAAGCTCTTCTTCTTGAGGTTCTTCTCCTTCTTAACTCTCATATACTTATTCTTTTCTTTATTAACATGTTCATTGTCTTTTTGCATGGGAATTTAGGTGCATAGTGACCTATTTTTCCACAATCAAAGCATTTGAAAGGCTACTTACCATTGTATTTGCTAGATCCTCTCTTCAGTCTTCTAACAAACTTGGCTTCTTCATCATCCGATCCATACCTTGAGCATTCTTGATCATCTTTTGTCTTCTTATCTGCTTTAAAGGCTGCTTCCTTTGATGTAGATGTACCTTTCGTAGTTCTCATTTCATAGGCAGTTAATGTTCCATCTAGTTGGTCCATTGTTAATGTGCTAAGGTCTTGCATCTCCTCAATACTGATACTTTGGCATTGAATCTAGCAGGAAGAGATCTCAACACTTTTTGAACCACTGTGGAATCATTCACAATTTCATCAAGAACTGTCACGGTTTCATCCACATGAAGTAAAAGTTTTGCTATATCTTCATCGTCATTCATAATGATTCAAATTTCATTTAATAGAATTGGAGTTTGGCTTTCTTTACCATACTATCACCTTCATAGTTGTTTTTCACCTTGTCCTATATTTGCAATGCATAATGTTAACAAATTCAAATTTAGACAATCCATTTAGGATTGCATTCATTGCTTTAACATTATCAGAAAACTCAAGCTTGTCATCTTTGTCAACCAATACATTTGGCTTTTCATAGCCATTCAACACTGCATCCCAGACATTTGCACCAAGGGACATTAGGTATCTCCATATTCTCACTTTCCAAGAGGTATAGTTCGTTTCATTGAAAATAGGAGTTTAATTAGTAAGACTACCATCCTGGTTGGTCATATTTCAAATTGGATCTACCTTCCAGTGGCTAGACTGTTGTTGAAAGAACCTGCTCTAATACTAATTGTTGGAAAACAGAATAATACTGAGCTGGGGGGGGGGGGTGAATCAATATTATATAAATTTTAACTACTATTTAGCCAGTGAAACACATTCAATAATGCAACAATGTATCAACCACATAAAGAATTGGACACATGATGTTTACGCGGAAACCCATACAGGAGAAACCACAAATCTTCTTTTAATTATAATGTAAATGCAAGCACCAACTTCGATTTACATCAAATTATGTAGGCACCAACCTATTGGAGGCACCAACCCCCTTTTCTTTGCAAGCACCCACTTGCTGGAAGCACCAACTCCCACAGTTTGCAGACACTGACCTGCTGGAGGCTCCAATCCTATGATATGTAAGCACCTATTTGCTTTGATTCTTTGATTCAAATGGATTTACTTCAGATCATAGCAACTCCCTTTTAATTCTGTGCATGGACACAACTCCTTTTCAACAAATAAATCTTCAACACTCAAGGCAAACAATTTGCATGTACACAACAACTTCATATCTTAGCAAATTTGCACGTTCAATGTTTTCTTAGCTCTTTGCACACTGTCTCATATATGCTTTAGATTTCTAACATTTAGCAATTTCAACCTTTGCCAAGTACTCTCGTGCACACACTCTCTCTCTTTTTGGCCGACCAAGAACTCAACTTATATAAATTTCTATAGCACGCTCTCTCTCACGAATTGCCATAATATTGCTTGTCTATACAACAATCTTTTTGCCTTCACAATCATGAGAATATGAGACGCTTCAAATTCATGTCATTTGATTTTTATTTTATACCCACAGACCTCAAAATTTTGGCCCCAATTGAGACTTTGTTTATTTCAGTGATTTAACTATTTAAGCTCAAAAGGGGCTAAGTCTTGGACATATGCAATCCGACCTTTTCTTGTTATAACACTTTTCTTTGCGAAATTTGGCATTCAGGGTTTTCCAACCTACGCTCTTGGTTGCGTGCTCCCGGATATGGTCTAGGCTTGGATGTCCTCGCATTTGGATAAATCTAGGGATCCGTTGCCCACTTCCTTTCACAATGGAACTACACCACTGGATGCCTTGTAGCCCAAATGACACCTTGACCTTGAGGTTTGCACCAAGTCCTAGATCTAGGGATTGGGAATTTGGCTCATTTAAAACAACAAACTATGGATACACTGCTCGACCCCCAAATGCCCAGATGGTTTGAGTACGAAACATTGAGCCATAGAAGAACATTGATGCCGGGTCCACCTTCGCCTTGAAATCTGTGCTAGGTTCTGGATTTGAGGATCTGGCATCTGGGACTTTCTTAAGCGATCAACCACTTTTACAGCCCGATTCCTGGATGCTCAAATCAATGTGGAAAAAGTCGAAGTCGGGATTAATTCGGCAAGGGTCCAAAAGTTGAAAAACTCGTCGAAGTCGGGAGTTTTTTGAAAAAGTCGGTAAAAAGTCGGCGAAATAAAAAAACACAAAATTATTCATTTTTAAATTTTTTTTAACATCTAGAATATCCACAACATCAAGTAAATGCATTTCCACATAAACATGTAAAGTAAGCTAATATATAATATGTATATGAAGTCTAGTGCTACATTACATATCAAAATAGTGAATCAACTCCTGAATTTTGAGTCCTGTTTGAGTCTCAACTCTCAAGAGTCAAAATATCAACAAAAAATATAATAAATGTATATCATGAGTCATCTAAAAGTCATCAAGTAATTAGTCATTGAGATCTTCTTCCCCTTTTAATTTTGGTTTCCTAATTGTATTAAGAAATAAGTCATGCATTTATTCAGTAGATTGTAATCTGCTTGGGTAATAAGGTGTCAGGTGTTAGGTCCAATGAAAATTAACAGTGAGTATCACAGTAGATGTGAAAATTAACCCTTGGTGACTCCAAGCTGCTTATTTTCTGAGAAAACTAGTAGATGTTAGATTACTAACCTAGCCTTGGCATCTATTATTCAAAAACTCTTGGAGGTAAAATCCACCTCTGATACATAACTTTTCCCCACATTTACAAGGAGTTCACCACTAAAGAAGATTCCCTTTCAAAACGTGCTCTCATTGCAGGAAAGATCTTTGCTGTCACAAGATTTCACAAGTACTTTGTTCCTGTCTGAAAAATGGGTTCTTTTTTGAGGCACTGGTTTTGTTTTTTTTGGACAGGTTGTTATTTGATCTTCATGACCTCCTCTTTGTTGTTTCTTCTGCAAGCATTCAACAACTGTAACAATGTTTTTGAGGGTGTGGGGTTCTTTCTACGGAAGACTGTTATATGCCTGTCCCTTTGGTACTTTTGTAATCTTTTGAAGGGGCAGTGGTTGTTAGAGTTTGGATCACTGAAAGCCTAGAGGCTTAGCCAATGTATACTTTGCTTTCTAACTAGAAATAAGAAGTATAAAGATTTGTTTTTCCTTGGAAAACAAAAACATTTCTTAACCTCAAAACTAACAGATTACAAATGAGACTACTATGCTTGCACGAAGTATGACAAACAATACAATGCAATAACTTGAAAATGCATGGATGGAAGCTTCAATTTACAGTTTTTTCACTTTTGCGGCCTCTTTATCCGCGGCTTGGGAAGGGAGGCAGAGTTTTTGGGTCGACTCCCGATTAAATCGGGAGTATAAGGGAAAAATCGCGATTTTTTCCTTTGTGAAAAAGTCACCAAAAAGTCGGGGGATTAAATCTTTTAGTTCAAAAAATTGCGTTTTTAGGATTAAATCGGGATTTTTTGCAGACTTTTTCCACACTGGCTCAAATGTCTACGATTTTGGAACCTTCTATGCAATGCATGGAACTTTGATGTGTGTCTTCTGCACTTAGTCAAATCCGGATTTAGGCTCTTGGTAATGGTGCATGCTGCATGCATTTTTGGACCAGTAGATGCCTGGATGATCTTTTGCCTACAGACTGAAAAATATTGAAAAATGCTGAAATTCTTTAAGAGTGTGAAGCCTTACAAAACATCTTCCCAGCGTGAATTGTGAGGCTGCCACATAAGCTGCGATGTCACTTTCATGTCATCTGCCACATCGTCTCTCTACCCTTGTCACTACCACGTGTCACGCGAAAAATGTCCACATCGCCCAAAAAGGCCAAAAGTGGATGCGATGTGTAAGCCCTCAAGGTGGCATGCCATCAGAGCCATCTGTTTTCCATGTCAACCTCTTTTTCATTGCCACCTGTTTCCATGTGTGCTTCCTTTCATATTGGGGTCCACGTTAGGTTTGGCACTGGAAAATCCAGATCCGGCTGTTTTCTTAAGTTTTTTTTCTCTTGCACTTTCGGAGGCCTAGATGCATTGGGGCACAATCCCAATTGGGTCCGGAATCCGGATGCCTGGATGAATCCGGATAGAAGGACATCTGCCCAGTTCACAAGCGCTGCTCGACCCCTGGATGGTCAGATATCCATTGTCTCATGGAACCACGACCCATCAGAATCTGGACCAGGCCTGTCTGGATTCCATTACTTTAAACTCAAGTTTCTCTTCATTCCTGGGGAGTTAGAGTAACTGCCATATACCATTGGAAAGCTCTCTGAGAGGGCGTTCAAACCAAACACTTTTCATGCTCTTTTGAACAAGGTATCTGGAGGCAAAATGTCTACAAAGATAGACTAGCCAGGCTCCAGATCCCACTGAACTTGACATCAATGAACATTGAAAACAAACTGCCAACGCACTCAACAATAATAATTAAGGACAATATTCTGTCCTCATCATATCTATGTGCTATGGATGTTATGCTTTTTGTATTTGCATTATATTCTGTTATTGTTTATATTACTCTTAATCTGTTTTTCTTCCGTGATTCATTCTGTACATTGACCTGGCGACTAAATGGTCCTTTGTTGACTATTTCAGTGCTGTTGACTGATCCACTATGTACTTTGACATGGGAACTGGTCAGAGTCTCAGACTTCTCATGTTAAATGCAGCTTTTTCTTTTGCTGTCTTGACTCGTTGAAGCAGCCAAGTGTTTGTTTCTTTATATGGAGTCATGAGTTTTGCACAAAAACATGAAAATATTTCCATACGGCTTATTACACAATAATTTCTACAGTCACAGAGGTGGTGTTCCCTCAGCCATGATTTGTTTCCCATGCTGTATTCTAGAGTTATATGTCAAGAAGTCAAAGTTTCTTCAACTTTTTATCTACCTTCTAGTTCTCCAGTTACTTCTCTCTATCTTTGCTTTGAAGCTTCTCATTGAATGTAACTATCTTCTTATACTGGCAATGGGTACCACACAGCCGCCTTTCTTACAAGTGATACATTGTTCTGTTGGTTTGCAATGTGAAGACCCGTTGATCGTTTCAATGATTGGTCAGCTTGGTGGATGGTTAGCTTGACAGGTGGTCAGTATAATGGGTAGTTGAACCTTGGGCGTTCTCTCTGATTGTTGGTCACTCAGGACCTAGCTATTTGAGTCTTGATATCAATTACAGTACTATTCTGGTGGAGGGTTTGGAATAATCATTGCTTAATCTCACTTTCATTATGTTGTATCACAGTAGACTGTTGTGCTGATGTGTGCTTTTGCCTAAAATGCAATGTATATATTACACAGATAGGTGCATATTCCTAGTATATGTGTATGTGAAGATGACAAGTTATATAAGCTATGGGGAAATGTTTCCTGAGCATGAGCCTAATACAATGGGAGGACCAATGACTCTGTCAACTTATTCTGTTTCCCTCTTGGTTTCTTTTGTATTCCTTTCTGTTCTAGCGACAAGGGTACAGGATATCTGGCATTGATAATTATTTCCTTGCCTATTTGTTTTATGAATAGTATCAATGTATTTATGTTTCTTGTTGGATTTGGCAGGTACTTATCATGGACAAAGTAACTGTCAAAGTGATGTCCTGTTCTTGCAAGATGGCTGATATAACCGACGAAGGCATCTCATGTAAGCTCACTTATATACATTTCTGGATATGTAGTTTATTACATTTGACATGTATGTATTCTAGGATTTCTGCTTTATGATTTTTATTATTTCAACTTAGGACATCTTAGCAAAAATGAACTAGAAGAATATGGGTGTTCAAGTGGTCAGCCATTGGGAAGATGGGGCTACAGACTCATTACCCAATGTAATGAGTGTGAACCTCCAATCTAGGATGACACAGCTCATGGTATAAAACAAGCACAAAAGGAAACCAGGATAACTTGAAAGAGTTCTCTGTACTGTATTACACAATGGGAAAGTGAAAACTTTCTTATATAGGATTAGAGGCAAGTCAAGTTAATTCACTTGTTTTTCCACGGTACTGGAATCTAGATTAGGGTCTTAGAATCACTGACACTACCAATCCAATATAACACAACAAAATACTTTGTACAGCAGTACAAAATACAACAGCAAATCAACACGTGCACAAATATGGTCAACTTTTTACAATTTTCAACAACCCAACTTTGTTATATTAATAAACTGTAATACAACTGTCTAGGGTTCCTGTACCAGGGATAATGGCCCTCATACATCCACTGATACAAGAATACAGGAACAAGATAAACTGATGGTTTAACTGATGTAGTGCACAATCACAATTCTTGTCGTACCCCAAACACAACCGCTGGTCTGTCAGACTGTCTGCTCCCAATCTGCAGCTCCTGCCTCTATCAATGGTCCTGCCCCTTTAGGTCACTGAACAAGACTTCTCCAACTGCTCTCTAGCTGATCATTAGTCCTTCAATCCATCAACACATAGAGGCTCCTGTTGAACTCTTCACAACTCCGTTTTTGAACAAGTCTCAACTGCCCACTGCTGCTCCTCAGCTCCTTTGGGATTTCTTCCTTCTAATGCCTTCCTGTGCTGCTCCAATGAGGACAAACTTTAGGCCAGGGGCTGCAAACTATCACTGCAAGATGTCCATCTTGAACATTGAACTTGGGCTGACTCTCTTAGCTGTCCTTTGTCCTTCAAGGTGTCAGCACTAGAGCCTCCAACCTTCACCCTCCTTACAGGTGTCAATGTCCTTCTTGGCAAGCTGACCTAGGGCTACTTTGAGCACCTACTTGTTGCCCTCCAACAACCTCAAGATGCCCAGTACAAATCTGTCTAACCTGGACAACTCATCCACTAGCAACAATTCAACTCAAGCACAACAACACATACATCTTTGAGCTGGTGCATCTGCCATAGCTTTGGCTGCCTGGTTAGGGTTGATATGACAATTATTTGAGCTCTGTTTCCTGCTCCAAAACCTCTCTACACAGTTGTGGCTTCCCTCAACACTTATGCTGCCATCCTTCGCAGGCCTCAAGGATTGATCTTCACCCTTTTTAGGCCTCTCGGCCCCCTTAACTAGGAAGGTACAGGACCTTCTGCCCTCCTGCTCAGACTGTCCTGAAGTGCAGCCTGTTTAGAGGAGAATACCTCCACAAAACTCACACCAAACTGCTCAGAAAACCCACAGAAATACTTGACCTGCTCTTGTTCTGAATCTGCCCAATCAACATAGAAAAATAACCAAGACAAGTCTCCTTTTCCTCCCCCGCTGAGCTCCAGATTCCTGTGGCCTATTTCAGAAGTGTGCTACTTATGAATTGTTGCACATTGGATGTGCCTTTGAGGTCTTACATGATCCCTTATTTATATTTCTTGAGGCTAAACAACCAGCTCATTAGGTTACATAAAACTTGCCAAGCCGACCTCCTTTTTGTGCCACTTTTACCCACATATATAAACAAAAATTAATATCTTGCATTGTAGACCTCCAATCTTGGTGCTTGAAGTTGCCCCTTGCTCCTCTAAGGGTCCTCTTCCATCTCCAAGAGTCAAACCAACAAGAAGTCAACATGGTTTTGGCCCAACTCCTTGGTACAAAAACCCCCACCTTGGGTTCTGAGCCCACAAACCACTTTTGTGGTGCCCTTTCCTCCAAAGCCTCGAATCCTAGGGCTTGGAGTACCTCCCAAGCTACAAATCTCAACATCCACTTCATGAATGTGAGATAGACCGAGAAACAAAATAGAGTGAAATAAGGAATAAAAGCATAAAATAACCTAAAGTAAAATTGAATTTATTAATACCTAAGTCTAAACACAATAGAGTGAAATAAGACATAAAAGCATAAAATAACCTAAAGTAAAATTGACTTTATTAATGCGCGAGTGTAATATCTAATGACTATTATAAACTAATATTTACTTTAACACATGGTCTCTGTGACTAGTGCAATTGTTTAGGATATTGAAGTACTGAATTTTGAGGAGGACAGATTTTTCTTCCCAAGATTTCTAAAACTATTTGTTGCTGCATAGATCAGTGTAAACATGGTCACTGCATTCACCAGTGACCAAACGTATCATAAAATTTGAAATTCAGCGCATTTAGTGAGTAGACATGCAAATTTGATGATGTTCAACCAATTTAGTTCTCCTTTCAACTGAGTCGTCATTCGATAATTAATTTTTAATCTCTAGGTGCTTTGTATTGTCGGTCATGTAGTGCATTGTCGAAATGGTTTCCGTTGCAAGTGCATGGATAGGTCAGATAATATCTGAAAACTGTTGCTCTCGAATGTCGACAGTCTTGTCCAGGTGCATATTGTTCCTGCTACCACAAAATCTAGCATCTTAGTGCAAATCCTCACTAAGCACTCTATGTTAATGGCAACAATGGAATAAACCACCACTGAAAACTTGGTAATTTTTCCCTTGCTGTTCAGTGGATGGATACTATCCCTATAAGGGAGGCTTCCAAGGGTTCCACTAAATAAAACACCCAAGGATAATGTTCAATAAAGAACGGCTCCAGATGAAATAAGCTATCGAGTTCAAAGGGCCTATGGCTAAATCTAGAGGGCTTTGATAGTCTTGGAGAAGCTCAAATAAATGCCAAACACATGCTGCCTTTAAATTAATAATTGCTGTTATAAATTAGAGTCTTTAAGAAGCATAGTTTACAACATTGAAACTTTATGATAGATATAATAAAATAGCTTATAAATAGTGAAAAACCATAAATAAACAAAGGCTATTAAATGAGTAAATAGGGAAATAGTTTGCAACAATTTATCAATGAATGAAAATGCACAGATAACTACAAAACCCTAGACGTCAACCCTAAAAAGGTGGTGGAAAAATGCATAAATGCCTCCCCATCTAGGTGTAGGGTGGTTAATTTGTTAGCATCCGCCTCTACCATTGGGTTCAACTGGAAGTAAGTGTCAAGTTTTTGAACCCATGCTCTCGCTGTGCACTTAGCAGTACCATCAAAATGCAGGAGAGTCAACTTCCCAACTGTATGTTGCAACTCCATATTGTATGTGGATGCCCTGTTAAAATCCTTATTTTTGTTGTTTCCTTTGTGACGGTAGAACTCGTTAAAGGTCATTGTGGCTTGGAAATCAGCCCCCATAAACTAATACTCCTGGAAGTAAGCATCTAATGGTAAATCATCCTGATCTGCCTGGCCCACTGTACTTGCAACCAAGAATTTGGGCATAGTGGACTGAGGTAGCCCATTGTAGATGTGTGGTAGCCCATTGATAATTAATCCTAACAATTTGTGACCTTCTGTTTTAGGCCCTCCAGATTACAACACGATTCTGCCCAATGAGGATCAGATCTCGGCCTCTGCAAGGTAACTCAACCCAGTGAAATAGTCTCAACTTCTGTAATAGAATTTGGCTTCAACAAATGAACTTGGCCCCTCCAACAAATAACTTGGTCTCCAACAAATGAACTCGGCCTTCAGCAATGGACTCAGCCTCCAACAAATGAACTTGGCCCCTCCAACAAATAACTCTGTCTCCAACAAATGAACTCGGCCTTCAGCAATGGACTCAGCCTCCAAGAAATGAACTTGGCCTTAACAAAGAATTTAGCCTTATTAAAAAACCCTTCCTCTAGTAAATAAATTCGGCCTCAATGCAAGGATTAATCGCAGCCCAAAAGAATGGTGAGGCCACCTTAGTAAATTCGGCCCACAAGAAGATTTCAATTGTCCAAATAGATTCGGCTTACAGGAATGATGAACTCGGTCTCCACGAATAGGGTTCAACTCCCACAATAGAATTCAGCTTCCTTTGCTAGAAATTTCAATCTAAAGGAGGGTTTGCTGCTAACAAATGATCTGAGCTGAGGATTCGGTCTTTCCCTTGTAAACCCCCAATCTATTCCCTGAAGATGGTCTTGCAATTACAATAATCAATCCTAGAAAATTAACGCTTCAACCAAAGTTTTCTCGTCCAGAAATCTGCTCCAATCATTGTTGATTGAACACAAGTGGAAGTATATTCCCCCAAGAACCAACTAGTGTGGCACTCTAAGTCCATCGAAATCAGCTGAAGGGTTTCGCTTGAAACCCTCGCAAGATGACTCTCTTGAGCCAAATCGATTTTCAAAGAAATGATGAATAGAATAGGATATTGAGAAGGGAGCTCCTCTCCCTTTTTAAAGATTTGTCAGATCTTTCTCCAACCTTCTAGAAGCATCTTTATTATTATTTCAATTGATAAAGTCACTAAGTGGGTTTTTCTTATTTTCTCCAACTGACTTTTGCCCATTTTATTTACTAATATTATAAAGCAGAATTGGGAAAAGTTTCTTTGTACCCTTAACAATTTCCCTTTTTCTAGGCTAAAGGAGACAATTTAGGCTAGTAGGAAAGACAACTCCATGCTCTAGTGATTGGGGACATTACAAAGATATTGTTTAAAATATAGTGTGGATAGAGGATTTGAATCATACTCATAATATATCACATATGAAAACTCAATCTTGTTCTTCTATGAAGTTTGCTTGCATTGAATAAAGTATGTAGGAACTGTTGAAGAAAGTCTAACTAGGTTTGGTATTTACAAATGTAATTTTGATCTTTGTACTTGTCAAGAAAAATAAATATTATTTTTAAATTATGAGAATGAGTTTCTTGCTCATTTCACAGGTCTAGGAAAGTTAGAGTCAAAGAGCTCTTCTTGAGCATATATGTAATGTATATAAGTCTACCTAGTGACTAGATTAGCCCTCCAAGACTAGCACAATCCTCATGAAGAAGACATTAAGCAAAATGATAAAGAGAGCTGTGTTGATTTGTGGTAGCATTCGATGTGCTCTAGCCATGAAAATTGGAGGAGAGGCTAAAGCACATGAGATCTCCAAAACCTAGAAATTGTTTTAAAAAATTCTACTCGGATGAGGAGATATTAAAATAATTAATATTTTTAATGGGGTCCTAAGTATAAACTTAGGAAAATTAAAATATTAACGTGTATTAATATAATTTTGGGTTAAAAGGTTCCAAGAGACAATGAAGCATAAAACTTCTAGATAAACATAAATATATATATATAGCAATATTTTATTAATAAATGAATTGATAAATGCTTCTGATTACAATGGGGTTCCTGGCTTATATACCGCCATGGACACCCTTTGGGATAAGATCATGCCCTTTCGTTTAACTAAACCTAAAATTAAATAATAACCCTAAAATTAACTAATTTTTTACATAACATTGCCTTCCTCTCGAAAGAATGCTTTGTCCTCAAAGCATACGTAACGACGGATGTTGTTGACAAAATGTTTCATTCTCCCAAGAAGCGTCTTCTTTGCTAAGTCCTTCCACTTGATCAGATATTCCAAGATGGTCAAGGTCCCATACTTTAAAAGGTCTTGAATTAATCTCTCAGTTTCTGTTTTTTGGTGATGTGGATATCGGTACGACTTGATGTTGACGGGGTAGGATCTTGCCTTGACTTCTATTGTATGCTCAATTTCCCCATTAGGCGGCATCTTCATAGGTAGGTCTTGAATTATTTTTTCATGCTTCCGAATCAGATCTTATATCTCTGGTGACTCTTCTCTGGTCATATTTGCAGATAACATTTCTAATTTGTGACATTGTACTACATAAGCAGGTGCTCCTTTTCGAGTCAACTTCATCATCTGAGATGATGATACAACTTGATTTTCTGGTGCTTGGAATCAGTGTAGTTTGTACTTTTGACCTCCCCATTTGAATTTTATAAATTGTACTTGATGGTTGGCGGTATAAGTACCTAAAGTCCGTAGCCATTGGATACCTAAGACTACATCTACTCCTCCTAACGGTACTGTGAAGAACGAAGACTCTAGATTAAAGTCTTGAATCTGCAAATTGACCTTATGGCATTTCCCCACCTTTTCAGTCTTCTTACCGTTAGCTACCATCACTTTCATATTTGGTAAGGGAAATGAAAAAATATTGAGTCTCTTTGCCACGATTGCATCTAAAAAATTGTGTGTGCTACCAGAGTCGATGAGAACCACTACGTTGTTCTTCTTTATGTGTCCTTTTAACTTTAAGGTCTGAGGTTGTGATATACCTGTCATAGCAGATAGTGACACTTGCGGAATACTTCCGTCATCTAGTTCTGGTGAGAATTTTGGGGCATCTTCTATTTCTTCTATGTCAGAACCTTCACTGTTTGAATCATTGGTTGCTTCACAATTATATAGGTTCTTTGGTTCTTTTCCTTTAGCTCATCTATGTTTGGGGTCCCACTTCTCACCACAATGTTTACATTTACCCTCTTTTATCCTTTGCATTTCCACATTAGATTTTTCATCTTCACGACGATGTGGTGGAACATATTATTGGTACCATCCCATGACCTCCTTTTTCCTCCTAAAAATATCATTTGCCTACTTCTTTCCATCATATATCTCTCAGATCCCTTGAAAATTGATTAGTTAATAGTCCTATAGTTATTAAAATGCATTAAAATTGATTAAGGAGTTTTATGTTAACGAATTAGGAATTTTTGGTAAAATGGCTACAGGAAGTTCCAACATCTTGTAATTGGTTCATTGTTTGACATGTGGCATGACAGCTAGGCTAGAGCGAAGGGTAGGGATGAAAAGTAGAATGTCCAAGCATGGACGAATACCTATCCTACAGCAGAATCGACCCTCCTACATGCGCGGTCAACAAAGGTCAAAGTATAGCATGTTGGCGACAAAGGCAGCAACAACAAGCATTCTAAATTGATTTAGTTTTGTTCCTTTTTGAAATCAGTTTAGGATAGAAACATTTTTAAAAATCACGACATGGTAAAAGCGGCAACAGCCACATCATGAATGTACATTCGTTTTCGAAATGTAAGGGTTGTAAAAAAACCATATGTAAACACAGTTCTGGGTAGTCAGTGGATTATCGTTTTTTCGTTTGAAAACAGAGCTTGAACTTAATATCAAAGACTTAATTTGCAGTCACGATCTTTCCTTGTTGCGTTGATTTAATAGTCGATTGATCACAGTCCAGTATACCTCTGGAACGCGGACGGGCCCTGCGTTAACTTGGTATACTGTTATTTTCTTTTCATTTGCAAATTAGGGTATTAAATGATATGCGCAGTGATTAGAATTGATTGTTGATTTCGATATAATGCGTATGGTTTCTGTTTATGATCGTGCTTGAACAGTTCATCACTGAGATCGTGAATCGTATCCTGTAATGGATTCGATCCCTTGTTGTCTTTTAAAGCAATGTCATGAACTCTGTTATCATTTCAAAGTATGCTTACGATTTCTGTATGTTTTTATCTTGCATGGATATTAGTGAATGTTGAGTATTTGTTGAACAGGAGTTTTATGCATAGTGTCTCTGTAAGGGGATTAAAATCTTGGTTTGCAGTGATACACAGCGTTTTAATTTGATAAATGAATTGAATGACAGTGTTGTAATTAGGTAGATTAACTGAGTGACCTAAGTGTTTGGGTGATAGGTAACATACCTCAATCTTCCGTAAAGAAGTCATGTGACCTACCATCATAACCACTTAGCTAATAATCCTTTATGTCTATATACTTTAGATGCATGCCTCTAAGTCTACGCATCCTGGTCGATAATAAATATAGCCTGGTCTAGCACCCTAGACAAGACACTACATTTTGGCGCCATTTCCGGGGAGGCGTACTTAAAGGATTTAAAAAGAAAAAAAATTCAATAAACAAAAATAAGCAAAAACACAGTTAGAAATCATGTTCATTTATGCCTAGATTTAGAGACAGCCAGGGTAGATTCATAAAAACCCCCCACCATTCAAAAACTAACCCATCATCATCAGGAGCAGAATCTTTAGGGAATTCAACACCAGTTGAGGAAGTCATCATACAAGCATTAGAGGATAAACAAAAGTCGGGATAGAGACTTACTCTCATCGAAAGGCAAACTTTATTAACACATAAATCGCAGAAGAAGTACTTTCCTAGGTCTTCCACACAAGGAGAAAGTAGCACAATGACCGAACAATCTTTCTTTAATCTCCTCTTTAAAACAAGTGACACTGACACAGAGAAACCTATTAGAATGATTGAGGAAGGAGATGGATCAGTACCACATCAAGGACATAGAGACGAAGAAGAGTCAACTTTTCCGTTTCCTATACATGAACCACAAGAAGATGATGAGATCAAAATGAAGAACATACCTCCATCCGGGCTACCAAACTTTTATGGCATGGCTTCAGAAGATGCAGACTCATTCTTGTTCGAGTTTGAAATTGTATGTCGAACATATGGCTATATAGATGATGCCCATAGGCTTAGACTCTTCCCAGCAACATTAAAGACATCAGCCTTAAGATGGTTCATGAGGCTTGGCGAGCATGCTATAGTTGATTGGGATGGCATGAGAATAATATTTCTAAGGAAATATCAACCTTACTTTAGATCCAAAGATTCTAAAGATGATATCTTTATAATGAGCCAACAAGAGGATGAAACTTTAGAGGAATACTTAGAACATTTTGTCTACAACTTACAAAAATCCAAACACCGAACTATGCCTCTTGATCTGATCCGCACAATATTCTTGAAAGGCATCCGAGAGGAATACATGGATGATCTTAAATTGATGGGCAAAGGTGACATTTTTTCTTTACCCTTTGAAGAAATCGCTGACTTACGCGAAAAGTATTCAAGGAGCAAAGCTAAAATGGGAAAAAGAACCCTGTCATCCAAAGTCACAAAATCTGCCTCAGCAAGTGTCACAAGGGTTGAAATAGGGAACATGTTAGAAGAGTTTAAAACAGATCTGTTAAGCACCCTAGGGAACCAAATTGACACTCTAAAAGCTAAAAAGAAACAAGAAGTTGAAGATCAGATAATGGCTATTTTCTGCCCAAAATGCCGGAAGAAACATGCATTAAAAGACCGCCCACTAGAAAACATCCAAGTTTGTGCTTTATGTACTGAACATCATGATATGTTTAACTGTCCTAAAGTTAAGGTTATGCAGAACTGTAATATGGTAGCTAATGCAGAGATGGAAAACGTGTATTACATGGGCACAAAGAGACCATGGCAGCCAAGGCCAGCACCTCAAGATATGTTTCCAAATCAAAATTTGCAATTTCCTGTAAATGATCAAATGTATGCACAAAATTCATGGAATGTACCCATGCCATGGCAGCATCAAAACCACCCACAGCAACAATGGAGACCATCTCAACAGTACTCTCAATCTTATCATACATATCCTCAATCATACCCACCATATTCACAACCATATCAACAATGCCATTAGCCGTATTCATCACATTCTCAACCATATCAGCAGTATCCTCAGCAAGTTGTTTATCAGCCTCAACCTACTCAACAAGCACTGCCTGCTCCTCCACCAATATATCCACCACAACTACAATTTCCAGCTAACTCACAACCTTCCAGACCTACTCAAATTCCTGCTCAAACTATCCCAAATCCAAATAATAGAGCAGAGAGGCCAGCCTACAATGTAGAAGAGGGAACCTCATATCCCACACTACCCTTGCAAAATATCAACTTGAGGTGTGGTAGGGTACTCCACAAAGATTCTCCAATAACAAGTAAGCAAGAAGAAAACACAGAAAATGAAAATGAAATGACAAATCAAAGAAAACCAAACGATGATACCAAAGATAAGCAAATGCAACTATTGCATCCACCTTTTCCAGACCGATTGGTCCAAATGAAACCTCCACTGTCTATACCACAGTTTGATGTCTTAGATGAACTCAAGAATGTCTACATAAAAATTCCGTTGCTGCAAGCTATAAAATACATTCCCATATATACTAAAGCCATCAAAGACATGTGCGTCAAGAAGCCTGCTAGAAAAAGGATTGATCCTCAAACCATTCATGCTATAGGACATTTAGCAGGCCTTATGACCAATACCATCTCCATAGAAAAGTATGTTGATCCTGGCATTCCCAAAGTGACCATTATCATTAACAACATACAAATTCCAAACACTTTGATAGATCTTGGGGCCGCAATCAATGTCATGACTCTTGAAACCATGAGAACACTCTAGCTTACAAATTTTCAACATACAACGATTGTTCTAGAACTAGCTGATAGGTCTAAAGTGATTCCTGAAGGGATTTTGAAAGACATAATTGTCTCACTAGACTCTTGGGAGTATCCAGTGGATTTCTTAGTTCTTCAACCCAAATCCAATTTAGGAGGGCACCCTATCATACTTGGTAGACCATGGTTAGCGACTGCTAATGCATTCATAGGATTTCGATTGGGCAAGATGATCATTTCAAGAGGGACCGAAAGAAAACAACTCACCCTCTATCCATCGGCACAATCACAAGCAGTAACACACAATTTGTGGCTTGATGATAAATTCAATGATAAAGAAGAAGTACAATATGTTTTTAGCATTGACCAAATCTATGACTTCCAAGAACAAAACAATAATGATTTGGTAGAACTATTTCTTTCTCAACCTGATATTTCCGAAAATTTGAGACATGACCAATATCATGCTGCAGATGTACTTTTAGCCCAAAATTTTCAAGAAACATGCACTATTCAATCTTTGCAAACCACATTTCACAACATCTTTCCAGTTCAATCCATCACCAACACACAGAGTCAGGTTATAGAGATTAGTCCAGGGAAAACTCTGAACATAGGCAATCATCTAGACTCATCTCAGCAAGAGAAATTAATCCGACTCTTGAGAAAATACCAGAAAGCCTTTGCTTGGGACTACACCGATATGCATGGGATTCACCCTGACACATGCACTCACCATATTTACACGTATAGTACTATCAAACCAGTGAGGCAACCATAGAGAAGGATGAACCCCATGCTCCAAGATATTGTCAGAGAAGAATTGCAAAAACTATTGAGAGTTAATTTTATATATCCTATTTCTGACAATCAGTGGGTATCCCCATTGGTTGTAGTGCCCAAGAAAAATGGTAAGTGGTGCATTTGTGTTGATTACCGACAACTGAACAAAGCCACGCTCAAAGATTATTTTCCACTACCATTTATTGACCAAGTGTTAGACACCCTAGCTGGGAAATCATCATTTTCTTTTCTTGATGGTTTCAGTGGCTACAACCAGATCAGGATAGCCTCAGAAGACCAGGACAAAACCACATTCACCTGTCCTTGGGGCACTTATGCTTACAATGTTTTGCCGTTTGGACTTTGCAATGCTCCAGCTACATTTCAGGGAGCTGTATTAGCTATTTTCGCTGATTTAGTTCATGATTGTGTTGAAGTTTACATGGATGATTTTTCAGTATACGACAATTCATTTGAACATGCATTAGAGAACCTTGAGAGAGTATTGAAAAGATGTATTGAAGCTAATCTATCCCTCAGCAATGAGAAGTGTTTTATGATGTTAAACGAAGGGATAGTGTTAGGCCACTATATTTCTTCTCAAGGCATCAAAGTTGACCCAGCAAAGATCCAGATCATTGTTGATTTTCCAATTCCACAGAATCAAAGAGAGGTAAGAAGTTTCCTTGGGTATGCAAGCTATTACAGAAGGTTTATTGAACATTTTAGTAAAATAGCTTTACCTTTGTTTAAACTTCTAACAAAAGATGTACTTTTCAACTGGAATGAAAACTGCCAACAAGCATTCGAACTACTCAAAAAGAAGTTATCAACCACACCAGTCTTGAGAGGGCCTAATTGGAGCCTACCATTTCATATATTTACAGATGCATCTGACACTGCAGTGGGTGCATCATTAGGCCAAAAAGAGGAATCTTGTAATTATGCCATTTATTTCATTAGCAAAAATCTAACACCTGCAGAGTAAAACTACACAGTCACAGAAAAGGAAACACTTGCTATCATATATGCTGTGAATAAATTCCGACATTACATAACTGGTTATGAAGTCTTTGTACATACTGATCATTCTGCCATTAGACATTTAATGAATAAACCAATCAATAACTAGTGGCAGAGTTACCAGATGGTTACTATTGTTACAGGAATTCAACATCACATTGTTAGATAGACCAGGTAAAGAGAACCAGGTGGCAGACTTTCTCTCTAGACTGCAAAACCAAGGTGAGGTTGTTCCAGTTGAAGATTCTTTCCCAGATGAAAATTTATTTGCAATTTCCATAGTAAATCCTTGGTATGCTGATTTGGCCAATTATTTGTCTACAGGAAGGACACCTCCACACTTTACTGCAAAGGAAACGAAGAGACTAGTCAAACAAAGTGCTAGATATTCATGGCTCAATGGCGATTTATTTTACACTGGTTATGATATGATCATTAGAAGATGTGTAAGAAATGATGAGGTAATTGATATTTTAAAATCTTTCCATGATGAACCGTGTGGTGGGCATTTTGCAGCTAAGCGGACGGCATTCAAAGTTCTTACTCTTGGATACTACTGGCCATCCATTTTCAAGGATGCCAAGAAGTATGTGAAGAGTTGTGACAGCTGCAAAAGAATGGGCAGGCCAACAGCTACAGACGAGATGCCCCTTTAGCCCCAAGTTCACCTAGAGCCATTTGAAAAATGGGCTCTAGACTTTATAGGACCCATTAACCCAACCTCCAATGGTAAGAAGTACATCTTATTATGTATTGATTACGTCACAAAGTGGGATGAAGCAAAAGCACTGGTTAGAGCCACCGAACACACAGTGGTAAATTTCCTTTTTGAAGAGATTTTTGTAAGGTATGGAGTACCAAGGGAGATAGTGACTGATCAAGGTACTCAATTCACCTCAAAGTTAGTGAAGGACATCACAGACAAATACCAAATCAAGCATAGGAGAAGCACACCTTACCATCCACAGGCCAATGGGCAGGTGGAATCCACAAACAAAACTTTGGAAGGGATCATTACTAAAATTGTTGCAATGAACATGAAGAATTGGGAAGAGAAGCTCAAAGATGAACTCTGGGCTTACAGAATTACGTGGAAGGATACTACAGGATTTACACTATATCAGTTGGTGTACGGCAAAGAGGTAATGCTTCCTATTGAGTTTCAAATACATACTTTTAAACTGGATGCAGATTTTCAAATTGACTTGGACCAATCACAACAAGAAAGAATTCAGCAGTTGAACCAACTGGATGAAATGAGGCAGCAAGCAGAGGAAACCACAATCCTCATGCAAAAATAAAGGAAGTAGTGGCATGATGCACATATCAAGAAGAAGCAGTTTAAGGAAGGTGAATGGGCTTTACTTTTTGACTCTAAATTCAGAGATCATAAAGCCAAGTTTACCACCCATTGGATGGGCCCATACCAAATTGTTCAGGCTTACGACAATGGTTCAGTCAAGCTCAAAACTATTGATGGAGAAGGTGATTCCTTTACTGTCAATGGTCATCGCCTGAAACTATACACTAAGCCCACCAGCAAGCAAGATTTTCTCCAAACAGTATCTCAACAAAGAGAGGTTGAGATACTGTAGCCCTCAGCTGCAGTATCCCTGCCTTAGTTCATTTCCTTTCAATTTTGGGTTAGATGTGAAAACCAGCCTCTAGCACACTCTAACCCCGAATTCTTACTTGAAAACCAATTCGTTGGTGGGTAAGAATTCTCTTTCTTTTGTTCACTGTTTGATTTATCAATTGAATAATGACTTGAGGACAAGTCAAAACTTTTGTGGGGGAGAGAAGCATCAACATTTTGTTCTTTTATCTCTCCA
>APFE030794916.1:169072-260919 GCA_000404065.3 Pinus taeda
TAAATAAGTTGTTTTGTCATTGTTTTATCTCAGAGGGACCTGGTTATAAACATTATGCAGGGGGGCCTGTTCTGTCCAAAAGACCATGCTATCAACACCAGCAGTAATGGGACCTGTTTAAGACACATAAAAGGGACCTGTTAAGAGACTGTTATTTCAGGGTTACTTCAACAAAGCTTCAGCAAGTTTATACAAGGATTCACAAGTTGCTGGGCACCAAGACTCCATCAAATACCCAAGCTCAAAGAACCTGTATACATATAAGGAGCTGCATGAACATCTTCAAGATTTCAGAGGGACCTGTTGCATTCAAATCTATCTCAGGGGACCTGTTATGAACAACAAAGAACAACCAAAAGAGACTAGTCCTACTCAACATGCCAATGCAACAACAGCCAACAAAAGAGTAATATGTTCCTTATTCTTAACATTTAATTTCTTAGATTAATTTTTAATGTTAAATTTAATGACTGTGACTGTTATAATCGATTTCAAGGACACTACATTTTCGATCATCCCTTATCTCATTGATTCTTATCATCTTTCATACTTCAACCTATTTCATACCTCTAAATCCATTACCCTTTTCATATCAACCTTGTTATGCCAAACGCATCCTACAACCATACCAACATCTTCCATTTGGCCGAGTACCAATAGAAACAGGACACATGGTGGATTGTGTTTTTAAAAATAAGGGTAAAGAAACAGGTGTTAAAGCGGGCCTATTCATTGCATTCCATACGGCCGAATTATGGTTCCACCACCCGACGCAGCTAAATGATTCAGAGGACTCCCTGAAATCATAACCCAGTATTGCATATACGCTTCCAGCGCTCCTATGATGACATTTATACAAGCGGTACAGCCATTCCTCTGTTTCCAAAGATGAATATGCTATTAAATAAGTGTAGTTGGTTATTTCACCATCATTCTCAGTTATTTCACGTTGGCATTTAACTCTCGTGACTCCCACAGTAAGGATTGAAAGCAGTGAGCGCCACAAGAGGGAAATATAACCATTCGGTTTCGAATCCCACCAAAGTCGCAAGACAATCAACCGAGCATCATACTGGATATTAAGGGAGCGACGCCACTAGGTAACAAATTGAAATTTCTTTGTTGAAATTGCAAAACATAAACAGAGAAGAGTTAGAGCACGACCCTCTGCCAAAATGACCAATAGGGTCGAGTCGAGCATGTTCGACAGTTCTCAATATCATGAAGATTGCATTTCAATTATCAGAGAGATACAGTGGTTGCCCTTTTTAGAGAAATTTCATGGAAGTAATGAAGAGGTTACCAAACAATTCACTTTCACATTCAATGGAGAGAAAGCCCTGATACGTAACTTCTCATTCAGGGTTTCAGAAGACACCATCGCCTAGTTAATAGGGATCAGCCCGGAAGGGGAGAAGCACTTTAAGACAAAGAAATTTAAAGAGAAGTCATGGACTCAATTTATGTCTAGATCCAGAGTCTCATCAGTTAACTGGAAGAAAGGCGTCCCAAGGAGTTGGTTGGTGCATCCCTGGGATGAGATGGTCTATATCCTCCAAAAATTCGTAACCTGCGAAGGCCATTACAGTATTGTCTATCTATACCATATTAAATTACTGCTACACTTGAAAAGGTAGTGTGTCATTAGTCTACCATATTTTCTATTACAAAGCCTAACTAAGATGTCGAAGACCATCCAAAAGCAGAAGGGAATGAAGACAAGAGCCTATATCACTTTGGCTTAATTAAAATTCTTATTGAGCATGAATTGTAGAGAAGAGGGAAAATGTGGAAGGAGTTCTTAGCTGCTAACAAAAATAAAGATGAAGAAGACAAAGAAGAATTGCAGGAGAACTCAGGATTCATGAAGGATATCGATGAAGAGATCCCATCATCCAAAGAAAGCAAGGTGCCTCCACCTGTGAGCAGCATAAGGACTAGGAAAATGAGAAAAGAAGATGCTAAGAAGGCAGAGCAAGATAAAATTTTCACCACTTATTCAAGAAGAACAAGGAGAGCACCAAAAGCCCAGTTACAAGAAGACCAGCTTGAATCCAATGCACCTATACCAATGGATATTCAGAGTAGTGACCACTCACCACCAAGACCAGGAGCTGATATAGAGGTTGAAAGCAGTAACAAGCAAGAAAAAGGTTCACCACCTCCCATTAAGAAACAGAAGAAACTGGAGAAACAAATTGAGAAATTAAAGGAAGAACTCATGGAGGCTAATATGCTGGAAAAAGTTATCAAGAAAGAAAATGAAATGCTCCGAGCGCAGAGTAAAGAGACTCAAAATAAGAATGAAAAGTTAAGGGAGCGAATAAATGAACTAGAGGCTGAGCAAACAGATATTTGTAATTGGGCCACTAAGTGGTACAATCAGAAGAAGACCCTCAAAGAAAAATACAAAAGATTAAAGCATGAGCTCCATGGTCAGAAAGATGCCCAAGTGAAAAAGAATGTGGACACATTACTAAAGGCAGCAGAGGTACAGGCAGGGACAGAGTTCAAGGGAAGCACTTCGGGGTTAGCATGAGGACATGCTAATTCATTAAGTCGGGGAGAGATGTTGGTACCATCCCATGACCTCCTTTTTCCTCCTAAAACATATCATTTGCCTACTTCTTTCCATCATATATCTCCCAGATCCCTTGAAAATTGATTAGTTAATAGTCCTATAGTTATTAAAATGCATTAAAATTGATTTAGGAGTTTTATGTTAACAAATTAGGAATTTTTGGTAAAATGGCTACAAGAAGTTCCAACATCCTGTAATTGGTTCATTGTTTGACATGTGGGATGACAGCTAGGCTAGAGCGAAGGGCAGGGATGAAAAGTAGAATGTCCAAGCATGGACGAATACATATCCTACAGCAGAATCGACCCTCCTACATGCGCGGTCAACGAAGGTCAAAGTATAACATGTTGGTGACAAAGGCAACAACAACAAAGCATTCTAAATTGATTTAGTTTTGTTCCTTTTTGAAATCACTTTAGGATAGAAACGTTTTAAAATCACGACATGGTAAAAGCAGAAACAGCCACATCATGAATGTACATTCATTTTCGAAATGTAAGGTTTTGTAAGAACATATGTAAACACAGTTCTGAGTAGTCAGTAGTGGTTATCGTTGTTTCGTTTGAAAAACAGAGTTTGAACTTAATATCAAAGATATAATTGCAGTCACGATCTTTCCTTGTTGCGTTGATTTAATAATCGGTTGATCACAGTCCAGTATACCTCTGGAACGCGGACGGGCCCTGCGTTAACTTGGTATACTATCATTTTCTTTTCATTTGCAACTTAGGGTATTAAATGATATGCGCAGTGATTAGAATTGGTTTTTGATTTCCATAGAATGCGTATGGTTTATGTTTATGATAGCGCTTGAACAGTTCATCACTGAGATCGTGAATCGTATCCTATAAGGGATTCGATCCCTTGTTGTCTTTTAAAGCAATGTCATGAACTCTGTTATCATTTCAAAGTATGCTTACGATTTTTGTATGTTTTTATCTTGCATGAATATTAGTGAATGCTGAGTATTTGCTGAACAGGGGTTTTTGCATAGTGTCTCTGTAAGGAGATTGAAATCTTGGTTTGCAGTGATACACAATGTTTTAATTTGGTAAATGAATTGAATGACAACATTGTAATTAGGTAGATTAACTGAGTGACCTAAGTGTTTGGGTGATAGGTAACATACCTCAATCTTCCGTAAAGAAGTCCTGTGACCTACCATCATAACCACTTAGCTAAAAATCCTTTATGTCTATATACTTTAGACGCATGCCTCTAAGTCTACGCATCCTGGTCAATAATAAATATAGCCTAGTCTAACACCCTAGACAGGACACTACAGGTGGAAAACGAACAACTTCTGAACCGTCCTCAGGATGACGGGCCATCACTGCAACCCAATGCATTATCCTAGGCTCTCGAGGAAGACCAGCCTCAACAAAAAGCTGTTGTGGGACCAACATAGGTACCCTCTCTAGAACAAAGCTCACAACCAGGAAACCATATCCAAAGTTTTTTAGTTGTCCATTCTTTGCTCTAGTTAGTTGGCCTTTTACATTCGCCAACACAACCTCGCACAAGTTGAAGATGGTACCTCGATAACAATCTACTGCCATTCGCATCTGGGATCTGGTAGCCACATGCAATGCTACACTCCCACATAGTCTGGTGACAATGAACGTGATAACCTTAAGTTCAGGACGAGAGATAGTTTTAATATCGATCTGTTTGTCCTCTGTTTGGTCATTACAAAACTCCAATCGGAGACTAGCGAGAAACTGGCCACTTGGCCTAGTCTCGAAAAGAGATAATCGTTCGCCTCTCTTGGGAAAACCAGTCAAGAAATATATGTCCTCTAGCTCAATTTCGAGCCGGTGGCCACTAATCATGAAACACTGGTCCTGTATGCTCCACCCATTTACCATCCATTGCAAGAAGTCTACTTGGGCCCTCATGCCAGGTATGGCCCAGAATTTAAAGAGTCTGCATGCTTTTAATGCCCATATTGTAGGTGGATGAATTAATGTGGAAAGGTCCACATCCTCATGCTCGCGTTCCCACCAAATAAGCATTTTGTATGTCCTACATTGCAAAAAAGACATATCAGAACAATTTAGTTCAAACTTTTTGGGGGGAAATGGAGAAATTTGAAATTTTAAAACCTATTTCGCGGGGTTCGCACCCACTTGTTACGGAGAGTGCGTAGGTTCGCACTCGTCGTAAGCAATATGTGCAGACCCCCGAATTTTTCCTTTGTAGAAAAAAGTCGCGGTCTGCAGGGGTCGCATGTTGCACCTGCGGATCCCCGCGAGTGTTTTTCTAAAGAAAATTCTCTTCAAAAAATCAATTTTAAAGCCCTAAAATGAAATACAAATGGTTGAAATGCAAGATAAGGGTGATGTGGATTACCTGGAGCTAACGATTTTCGATTCCAACAGATGGATTTTCGCAATCTTCACAGGAAGTTTCTTACCCAAAAGCTCTCACTTCTCACTCTGAAGTCAAACGGTAAAAATGAATTTACAAAAGCCCTTTTTATATGCTTTTTTGAATAAATGAATTTTTAATTTATTTGTTTTTCACTTTAAAAAGGTAACTTTTTGATGCATTTTATTTATCTTAAACATGTATGAGTATTGTTTTGAGTTTTGTGTAGAATATTGGATTTTTCAGGGAGAATTGATCATTTTCAACAAAAAGCTTACTTTTTCACTTATTCAAACTCTTCTAAAACTCACGAAAAAACAAAACATTGGAGTCCTCTTTAAGCTCTTTTCTAACTCATAAAATATGAAAAGATTGAGGAGTTTTTCCCTTTTAAACTCGTTAAATAGAATTAAAAAGGCGGTCCACTTATAGCTCTTTTCTGACTGTATAAACATGAAAAGATCGCCGGACTTTTGTCGTTTCAAGTTCGATATTGGTTTTAAAACGACGTGTCTTCCATCACTTTTTTACTTTTTCAGATCGGCGCCACTAATTATGAAAAGTACTCCTTGATCGTAATGGTCAAGCGGTTCTATCAAGTATTATTTTATACTTTTTCGGGCTTGTAGGACACAAATTTACGAAAAAGGACACCCATGGAGTTTCCTTAAGTTTTTCTTCTGACTCCCTAAAATTGAAAAAAACCGAGTTTCTCCTATACTGGACTCGTTAAAATTTAATAGTAAAGGACCTATTCAATTTTAAATAGGAACGAACCACTCCTTCTTAGGGTTCGAATTTTAAACTAAGTTGGACTCATCCGAAGGATGAGGTTATAACCAAACAAATGTTATCCTCCTCAAGCTTGTTAAAAATAAAGAGGTACTTGCCAGAAATGGTGGAGGAAAAGAGAGAAAATGAACATGTTTGTTATACTTTGTGTTTTAGAAAAGTAGTTAACCACTCTTGAACACGACACTTTTTGTTTGCCTGGGTTGGGAAATCCTTTGCCTAACAGTTAATTAAAGCATATTGAAAGTCTTCAGCCAGTTTCTGGGTATTAGTTTTGGGTCAATTGCCACCAAACCATCAGCAATGTTGTTATGTGTTCAAGAGGTCAGTTCAAGTAAACCATTCATTTGCAAAATATCTGTCATCCATTTTGACCATCCCTGAGTTAGTCCTTGCCAAATATATTTATTCAAAGCTTGATCTATGATTTCGTGTTGTGGGCTTGCCTACAAAAGATCGCTTTCTATCGACTTCAACTCATTATCTAGAAATATGATCTAGAAATCATCAGTACCTTGGAATCTGCATGCCCTAATGGCAGGTTTCTCGCCTTCAACGACAGGTTGCATCATTGACCTTCGATCAAAGGATTCTGTGACATGTTCGACATCAGCTCATTTTCACATTTCATGGATTGTACTGAGTACTTTGAGAGCCATTGACATTACTGGTGGTTTCTCTCGCACTTGTTAACAATTCACATCATTGACTGGTAATCAAGTGGTTTATACCATGTTCGACTTCGACACATTTATTCACATGGATAGAATCGTACTAGTTCGGGAAGTAGAAATCAAGACCCTGGATCTAGTTTCTACCATCCAGGCTGCGGGGAATTTTGTTATTCATTATACAATGGACTATTCATAAATAGATGGTTGTGCCCATACTGTGTCTACATATGTCTATACTCGTGATGTATTACAAAATCATTCCTGTATCAAAGCAATTTAGTTAGTTTTCTAGTCAGTTTTGATCTGAGCATGGGAATGCCTTCCTCAGCGATGATATGTTCACATATATATTTTGCATTGAATGTTTTTACAGGTTCTGACTGGGGTGTCCACAGGATGATCCTTGAAATGATAAAGTACTTCACTCTTCTTAGATGACAAATTCTATCCTCATGTATTACAGACTTTGCACTTTAGGGGGGAATCTGTTGCACAAAAATTGTCACCTTGACATTCTGCAATCTGTGTGAGTCCATTATCACTCATAATTTATTCCTTTGCAAGTCTTAAGCCTCAGTTATTCATATCAAGCCTTGAAAATAAGAGAAAGCCCTCAAAAGTCTATAAAACTCTGGTTGCGCACTTTCTCTTAGCATTACCTGTGGTCCCGCACCTAATGGTCATATCCCCTCCGCACCTGACCACTCTGTCTCTGTGTTATGGGTGCGAACCCCTGTAAAAGTTAAAAAGGCACAAGTATATTCTTAAAAACTCACTTTAAGTCATTTCTAGAAGCTTCTGGAAGGAATCTTGAGGTGGTAAGTTCGCTCCTTTAAGGTTCATGCATCCCATACCTTAAGGAGCTAACCCCTTGATGTGAGGAGCTTATCCTTTTGAAGGAGGACTCTATCCATTCATAGGTGGACTTGTAACCTCCTTCCTTTGCACTATAAAATGAAGCACTGGGCTGGTTACTGGAGAGGATGAAAGATGAATATTTTTGAGGTGAAATGCTACTGGAACTTAGTCTTCCTAATTGAGATTTTGTGAGGAGAGATTACATACCTCTTTGATCTCATTTGGAAGAGTGTGAGGCTTTTCAAAGTAAAGGAGATTCCTGTTTGGACCCTAGGAAGAGCTTGTACAATATCAAGGCACCAAAGGTTGTAAGGTTCTTCTATTTCAAAGTTAATACAAATAAGTTTATTTTTCTCAAAGCTGTGTTTTATGGTTTATTTTATGGATTCCTTGATCACCATAATGAACATGATTTATTATATTAGCTATGAAGGTGTTATTTTATGTGTGCTTGTTTGTGATTGCCGATTCTCAAAAGGAAACTCTTTCGGACAGTTGAAGGATGGCTGCTACAAACTAGCGTTGGACTTAAGGTAGGGTCTTAACACCTATATAGTTTTTATTAATGAATCAAAATATGTTTAGAGAAAGGTAGATTTTCTTGTTCTGCTTATTGCTAGATATATTTTGATACTAGGGAGATCGACCTTGTTCACAAGATCAATTTATCCGGCCAAAAATCACTACTTTTTACCCCGGAAGATATTAATGCTTTCCATGTGTACAAAAATAAGAGATTTTCAAAGGTCCCATTAGACCTACTGCAGATTTAACCAATAATGGAGCCAACTCTTAGCGTAAGATTGGAGGGAAGTTCCAAAGAAAATTCTGGAGAGGAGACCCAAGAAATGTTGACCCATGAGTCAGAGCACTCAGAGCGACAATCTCAAAATGGGGGAGGAAACACAAATAAAGAGTCTGATAAAGACAAAGCTAAGAGTATAGAGGATACGACCGAGCAGGCCTTGGCAAAGAAAAGGGAAGAGGTTGCTTCTACTTCAACTTAGTCAGGAAAAGCTCCAATCATTGACCTGGAACAGGAGTGGGAGAAGTTCAATAAAAATCTCTATACAGAAACAAATCCTCAGCAAACATCTGAACTGCATACTCCCAAGAAAACCCAACGCAAAGCAAATCCAAACACAACAAAGGAGGGAGTTACAGGTACCCAAGATATTGAGATTATTCTTGTTACTCCTACTTCTGAAATTGTCTTAAGAATTGAAGAAATACCCCCATTAGATATATTCTACAGTCCCACCCACAAGGCTATAGTGAAAAGACAAAGGAAGAAAAGGAAATTGGACACCATCGCTTTTACGACTACGGAAATTGAACCAATGGATATTGTGTGGAAGGAGACGCCTATCGACCCATCAGACAATCTCACAAAGTTGTCGCAGTTTGCAGGAGCTTATGCCACAGCCACCATCGACAAGGAAACGAAAGTCCGAATGCTGTTGAAAGAAAAAGAACAGAGCTGCTAGAACAATAATTAGTCTAAAAAAAACTAATCAGCAAGCAAAATTACAGGTAGCCCAACTTCAAAGAGAATTCGAGCAGATGAGGATACAACACTAGGCCATTTTAGCAGAAAAGGATTTGAAAATACAAGCCATGATAGATAAATTCAAAAACAACCCGCAAATTGACGAATTCATTAAAGAAGTAGTCAACCTCAATTCCCTATTAATGCAACAAGAGGAAGTATTCTGCCAAAAGATTTCGCAAATAAATCCTTATTGTGAAACCAATGATAAATTAGCGAACCAAATAATTGATATGAGGCTTGAGTATGATGAAATCCACGAAAGGGTTTCTGAATTTATCACCTGGCAAGAATCAGAGGAAGGAAGAAAGGCTGACCTACCAAAGCTGGAGGAGTCTCACAAAGATATTTTGTTTATGGATTGGGATTCTCGGTTGAAATAGGCAGAAAGGGCAACAATGATAGCAGCAGGAGAAACAAGTAGCATAATAGAGGCCGTAAATGAAAACCTTGATGGTGCCAATCTTGTCAAAGAGTGTGTACTAGGATTTCTACCAAATGTCAAGCAACTAGAGTAGCAATGGAAACAGATAGTGCAAGAAAAGGAAGAGGCTATTAAACATCTAACCAACCTAAATTGGGAGGCATATTGGTAGTTTCTAGTAAAACCACATAGCCAGTGGATGACTCTAAGGTGTTTAACAACCTCTACACAAAAAATAGTGCCAGCATTGATAGATGCCATATTTGCTGGGCAGTTAAAATCTACAATCAACCAGCTGCCTCAGCTCAAGCCAATGACTGATATTTGCGACCTTAGAGATCAAGTTCAAAAAAGCTAGTCATCAAGTTATTTTTACTTTTAGTTTTATTTTTGCTCATTTTGAGGAAGGTTGTTTGAAACCTCAACTATTTTTGTAATAATCTAATTTGAGACATATAGTTTAGTATTTAAACCCCTCTCATGCATTTAGAGAGGGGTCTGAAAATTTTATCAAAAACACTTTTCAAAACATTACACTTTTGTACTTTTGAGGAGGTTTTGATGAAATGAATGGAACAAGATCTATTTTTCTTTAAATATCTAGCATGCTCTACTAAAATGCACTTTTGTACTCTTATAATGTGTTGTGTTGAATGAGATTGGGTCAATATTGCTGAAGCACATGAGAAAGACTTATCATTTATGGTACTTTTATCGTATGATTATGTTTTATTTATGTATTAAGCAATAATTATTTTTTCAATTGTTTTGTATATGAAAGTCAGAATTATAGTTTCGCAATTATTGCACTTTTCTATGATGTTAGCTCTAATTCCGTTTTGAATACATGAATTATTTTTATATGCGATATATTTCACTCAATTATTTTGTCTAACTATTTATCCAAAATAATTATCGTTAAACGATTTCATTTCTTTTGGCAGTTGAATGATCTTTATTAGCAATTGTTGTAAGACATCATTGTAGATCGCATATCGTATTTTATTCCTGGGTATATTTATAGTTAGATAATGTTAGATTAAAGATATATGCATGTTTTTAGTAGTTAGATTAGATTACACTTAGCTTAGTCATTTCCCATTACATCCTATATTATTCCATCAACATTATCAAATCAAATCTTTCTGGGAAACTAGTTCAATTATCCTGAGTCACAGTCACTATACCAAAAAAAAAAAAAAAAAAAAAAAAAAAAAAACTGCTTTCAAAGTCCGAACCAGGTAGTTTTCCTCCATATCGTTGCAACGATTTTCAAGGCTTCAAAATTTAAAAAACAATATGAGAAAATATTCTTCTTATCAATCTCTTTATTGAAATTAAAGACATCTTTTTTAAAAATCATAGCCACACCATTAATTAAAACTTATTATTTTAGTGAGTTTCATGTGGTTAGTTATAAAAACAATAAGTCTACAACCATGATGATTATAACGTAGATTATGGTCTATTGATAATTTTAATGATGCTTTCATCGATATGAATAAAATGTCATATGGTCCATTGATTTTTTTGAGGGAAGAACTATAAAGTCCACTTTAACCTATAAGGCATATAATTTAACACATAAAGGGATAACATTAGCCATAGGAATGACGATAAAGAATGACTTTAATATGACTTCATAAATTTTTTTATACCAAACATCTTTAACACATCAAATTTTCTATAGAAAGCATCTTTAGAGTGTCAAGTATGCATCAAACACTTCTTGATTATTTTATATATTTGTACACATAAGATATGTTTGTATATAGTTCATTACTTACTAGATGATACTATATAAAAAAATTCGTATACACATAAAAACGTTTTTATTTGGGAAGGCGGACAAATGGTGGGCGAACAGCTAGGGTTCCATACTGTTGCAGGGGTTGATCTCCATGGAAGGACGCAAAGGAGGGAGCTCCACTCCCTCCTATAAGCAGGCCGTGGCCAACAGAGGCAAGAAACCACTAGAAAATGACAGAGGTACTTCTGAGGAAGGGAAAAGAAACATGGAGGAGGAGCTAGATGGCACCAAAACGAGGGAGAATAATAGCACAAAGGATAATGAGGAAGAAGACAAGAAACAGGGAACAAAAGACAAAAGACAAAAGGGACCTTGTAAACCCAAAGCTGAGATCACACCTAGAGTAGTATTAAATGATCCTGCTCTGCAAGCGCACAGGGATCACATGAGGACATATGCTATTATTTGTAAATTCATGGGATTATGGCCCACTGAAAAATCTTTACATACGTGGATTAAATACCACTAGAAACCTAAAGGAAGCATAGACCTACATCTTGGGTCAAAGGGATTCTTCACCGTGGTCTTCACAAATATTGAAGATAAAGACAAAGTGTTTGAAGGAGGGCCCTACTTCTATGCAGCAGCAGGCCTCTGTATGTGGCCATGGATGATGAATTTTTTCCTGGAGCGTGAGACTTTTACTTCGGTCCCGGTCTGGGTAAGACTCTATTCTCTACCTCTCGATTACTAGAAAACTGAATCATTATCTACCATTGGAAATAAATTAGGGCGTTTTGTTAAAGCTTCTGAGGCCACCAGAAAGGGAAAATATACTTCCTTTGCAAGGATATGTGTGGGGATGGATCTATTTGGAGCTCTTCTGGATGAGGTAATTTTGAAAGTTTTTGCTGAAGAAAGGGTGCAAACAGTAGACTATGAGCATATTCCATTTAGATGCCGCAGATGCCATGAACATGGGCACCTTTTCAGAGATTGCCCTCTCAGTAAAAGTAGAGAACAAGAGCAAAGATAATACAATGAAAGATAATGATAGCTTTCACAAAGTGGTACACAGAGGAAAAGGGGGAAAAAGGGGGGCAAAGCTACATCAAAATGAAGGGAAACAGGCCAGTTAGAACAGGTTCCAAGTACTTGAAGAAGATGAAGAGATAACAAAAGTAGATCAAGCAATGGGAGGAAGTCCTGGGGAGAAGGAGATGTAAGAAGATCGTGAAAAAACACAGGATATTAATAAATAGAAAGAGACTATGATGAGCGATGCAAAATTGGAGATGGACCAGGAAATGACCCAGAGTGAGATGGAATTGGAAGACCACGAGCTACAGGAGATTCTTGACAGGGAACACCTAGATCTGGAAGGGTTCTTGAAATAGGGAACCACAGGAGGGGTAGACTTGTTACCTCAAGAAGAGTTCAATAGAGTAAATCATTTGTTCTTATGGAAAACTTAGGCTAATGGGCTGGAGAGACAAAAAAACATTGAAAGGCAGGGCAATGAAGGTGTGAAAACTATGAAAACTACACCAGGATTAGCACCTAGAAACCCAGGAAAGAAAAGAGACAGGCAAAAGCAGAATGAGCTATTGATGGAATATGGAAAGCTAATGATATATTCAGGTAAGATGAAAGATCTAACCAGCTACTCCTTTACAAATTTTTAATTATGAAGTTCACATCTTGGAATATCAGGGGTCTAGGTAGTAAATGAAAATAGAGAATACTTAGTAATAGAATTAAACAAGCAGTTCCGGATATGAAGTTCATCCAGGAAATTAAATGCTCCATTCAAAAGTTAAAACAAATAAATAGCAAATGGCTGAGTAGATTTGAGTTTCTAGAAGTCAAAGTAGAGAACATAGCAGGAGGCATACTCACTCTTTGGAACCCCCAAAAGATTGGCATAATAGATGCTTAGGCATCTAGCAATTATTTATCAGTGGTTATTCAGCCTGTAGGAGATAGGGATACCTATCTAGTCACAAATGTCTATGGCCCTCAAAGAATGGATGATAAACTCAGGTTTCTAGATTCTCTTGTGGATCTCAGAGATAGACATGTAGGAAAACCTTGGATCATGGGAGGGGACTTCAACATGATCAAATCACTTTTGGAGAAAAAAGGGGGAATCAGATCTCTAAGCAAAGACTCTTTAGCATTTCAAATCTTTATAGATAATATGAAGCTTTTTGATACTGATATGAGCAATGGTCTCTTTACTTGGAACAATAGAAGAGGAGGAGATTCTCATGTAGCCTCCAAGTTAGATAGATTCGTTATCTTAGAGGGCCTTATGCTCATAGACAAGGAAATAATAGCGAGAGTTCTCCCCTTTGGAGGCTCAGATCACTGGCCGGTTCAATTGGAGGTCCAGGGCATTGGCACCCCCAGGAATAGACCTTTCAGATTTGAGAATATCTGGCTTACCCACCCAGAATTCATCAGAAATATTGAAAAATGGTGGTCAGAAGATTTGAATATTCAGGGAACCAGAATGTTCCTTGTACACAAAATATTAAAGAACATCAAGCTTAGGCTCAAAGAATGGAACAATAATGATTTTGGAAATATTTTTGTTGGGAAAAATCTGTTGAAGATAAAATGCAGGAACTCAACCAAGCCCTTATCAAGGATGGCTATGATAAAGTCAGAAGTGATCAAGTAGACAAACATCATCAAGATTGGAAGAATTTGTGTAAACAAGATAAAATATTTTGGAGACAAAAATCTAGAGTTCAATGGCTAAAAGAAGGAGAGTGTAACACTAGATTTTTCCATAGATCCACCATGGCGAATAGAGCTCACAACAGGATCTCTTCGATCAAGGACGAGGATGGGAATCTTCTTAACTCCCATGAGGATATAGAAGCTATGTTAGTTCAACACTTCTGAGGTATAGCTCAGGAAACCATTTTAGATAGAGAGCATTTTATTAGGGGCTTAACTAGACATATACCTAAGCTGGTGTCTAGAGAGGACAATTTCAACCTGAATAGGCCAATGACTGAAGAGGAGGTTAGTAAGGTCCTCAACGATATGCAGAATGGAAAAGCGCTAGGCCCTGATGGTTTCAATGTGGATTTATTTAAAGCTTGATAGAATATTGTTAAACGAGATATTATGAATGTAGTGGAGGATTCCAGGATGAACAAAGCTATTTTGAAGGCGCTCAATACCTCCTTCATCTCCTTGATCCCTAAACAGGACAATGCTCAAACTCCAGACAAGTATAGACCCATAGCTTTATGCAATGTGGTATACAAGATATTATCCAAGGTAGTGGCCAATAGACTCAAGCCTATGTATATTATCCTCAGGCTAATGGAATAGTTGAGGCCTTTAACAAGATCCTGGTAAACACACTTGCAAATATTTGCAACGTGCAGTGAAATGATTGGCGTACCTGTAGTGTTATGGGCGTACATGACTAATTACAAGAAGCTAACAGGTCAAACACCTTTTCGATTGGTCTATGGCGTAGAAGTTGTGATGCCTTTGGAATATATCGTGCCTAGTCTA
Source organism: Pinus taeda (assembly GCA_000404065.3). Classification (NCBI taxonomy): domain Eukaryota; kingdom Viridiplantae; phylum Streptophyta; class Pinopsida; order Pinales; family Pinaceae; genus Pinus; species Pinus taeda. The sequence goes on from APFE030794916.1 coordinate 183,611, forward strand.
TGTATAGTAGCTTTCACAGGGATGGCGGACCATGGAGCCTTGGAAGAGTGGCTCATGCAGCTAGTGGAACTTGAAGAAGACATATTCCCTACTGGAATCCATCAATAGGTCCAGAAGGAACATGAAAAGGCTTGGCACAATCGACACATCAAGTTGCATGCATGCAAGATAAATGATTTGGTTTTATTATATGATAGTAAGTTCACTAAGTTTCCAAGGAAGTTTTTTATGCATTGGCTAGGGCCATATGTCATCAAAGAAATCACAGATGGGGGTGTGGTTCAACTCACAAAGTTGAATAGAGAACCTTTTCCGGGAAGAGTGAATGGAAGCCGATTAAAGCCATATATAGGAGATCTGGCTCAACGACTATATGACAACAGGACAATCTTAGTGCTCCAGGCAGCTTCAAGGGAGTACGGGACTATAAACTACACTGCCTGGTTTGAGGAACTACGCGGCAGGGAGGTTGCACGCGAAAGGGAGATGTCACAGTATCAGAAGCTATGTGAAGGGAGTTGTGCTATGAAAGGAGATACCGTGCAACACAGCGAGAAAGTGACCATTAAAGTCACTATTCATGATTTGATAGCTAGGAGACGATTAAGAGGAGCGGGTGACCGACATTTAAGGCCAGAATATTTGAAGATTTTCCACCAAAACAACATTAATCGACGAATTTTGGGGGGAACGGTCAGATTTGAATTCAAAATTCCCTATAAATTACATGTACACGTGTCAGTTTGGCAGAGAACACTTTTCACCCTTATAGTTCTTGAGCTACGTTGTTTGCTGCTTTTGAATCATGCAACTTCGAAGATTTGGTCGCAAGCCCCGCATTCGATAATTTGCCAGAGTTAACCCAGAAATTCTTCTGTGATGCCATGTTAGGACCATGCCCCACCTACACTGCAAGCATTGAAGGAACGGTCAATTTCGAAGGAGCTATTCCAGAGGTAGTGAGCATGGAAGCTCCAGCTCCTATGCCTACAGCACCAAGGTCACCTAGGCCGAACCCTACACTTGTGCAAGAAACCCAGAAGATGAAGAAAGACAAGCAGAAGAGGTTGGTGCCAAGGAAACGTAGTACTACTCAGACATAGAAGAAGGACAAGCAGCCTGAGAAGGTTGTGGATTTGGAAGATGAACAGAGCACTGAGGACATAGACGTTGAGGGAGAAAAAACCCTCACCAAGTTGCTTAAGTAAATTCCTCTGGAAAAAGAGAAGGTGAAGGCCCCCAAGGACCCAGACTTGGATAAGTTCCTTATTCATACACCCCTATTGTCAAAGAAAATGACTTTTGAGGGTCTGCTCCTTCCCTTGTTAAAAATGGAGGATTGGGACCTGGTTGACCATGAGCAGTTCCCTCACCTCGTGACATATAATTACATGAGGCGAGTGTACTACCTAGACTCAGGTGTCACTAAGTTAGAAACAATGGAATGCATCTGTAGAGTGGAGAACTTTTGATTGCTAAACCTGTTGTGGGTGTCCCACTATCACCGAACTAACATTAACATGACATGTGTGTGATAGTTACTTACTCTCGTGCATGATGGGTTCTTATGGCTTGGTGCACTTATACCCATCACATACATTCTCATCCACAGGATCATGCACCTACTGCATGAGTGTTTGAATCTGGCCAATGAGTTTAGTGAAAAAGCAGGCGAAATAGACTTGGCGGGGAAGATGAAAAATAAATTTGAGCTTTTCAAGAAGCCACATGGATATTCCATCAATGATCCTGTGGTGAAGATTTCTACCCAAATACTCACCAGAAAGGTTATGAGGAAGTGTCGCGCAGATGAGGTTTCGGCGCCTGTGGTATTATTAGCTACACAATGCACGGAGGGCGTGCAGTTTAACTGGTCGTTGTACTTATGCAGTGAATTCCTTGTTTTCTCGAGGTCCAGGATGAGAGCAAGCCCTTCCACTATGTGTGGTTGCTGGTATCCATCATGTTAGTTTCCTGGGGGCTACCGAAGGACAGTCAATTTCCTCCATTGAAGGAAGGATTGCTGAAGGCCACGCAATTTGCATCCCTCTCGGCCACAAAGGACCCTGTGTGGGTCACATAAACAAAGATTTTCTAGGTGTTGATGGAAGCGAGATTCCACATGGCCATCAACCAGCACACAAGGTTGTCCCCAACCTTGTATGGGCAGTTATCCACATATGTTGTGTTTAAGGTAGATTTCCACCACATCTACATTCAAGCACAGAAGGACCTGTAGCAGAAGTGGTTTGATTTACCATATTTGCTCACCGATGATGCCATACAAGAAGTGATCAAGCATTAGTCAGCAAATTGGTACACCCCATCTGACTTGGATGCAGGTACCAGTAAGGGCACAAGGATCTCAATTGAGAAGAAAAGGAAGGATGCAGCAAAATAGGCAGCACAAAAGTTGGTTGCGTAGTGGAAGAAGGAATCCGATGAGAAGGCTCGCATGGAAAAGGAGCGCACTACAAAGGAGCAGGCTAAACAAGAACAACACGACTCCAAGCGAAGTGGAAAATCACCTTCACATGAAATTGAGGAGGAAGAGAAATCTAAGCAGGGTGGAGGCGGCGGTGAGGGAAAGAGTACCCCATTTCGACTAAGGAAGTGTAGAGAATAAAAATAAGAGGTTTACCGCAAGAAGAAGAAGTCAGCTAAAAAGTAGGTGGATCCCATCACCCTGACAGAGGACAATCTCGATGAGATTGGTGACAAAGTGCGAGATGCTACAACCGAACTGTTGCAGCAATTTGAAAAACAGTACATGCATTCATTGGGAAATTTCTAGAAGGATATGTGTGAAATGCAGATTAAAACTAACAGGATACAGGTGATGAACCTTGGTATTGCAACAAGAATTCTACAACTCCCAAGGCTACTGACTTTTAATTATCAACCCGAGGTTCGTACAAACTTAAGAGGTATCAACACTATATGTGCAGCATACAATGTGTCATTCCTTTGTTGTCATGATATAATGGAGTGCATGTACTAAAACCAAATCCTAAACTAATTTCATAAAACAAAATGCTCGAAATGGAAACCTTAACCTATTGCAAGAAATAAAGTACAAGGAAAGAAACATATTCTAATTGCATAAATATCATGAACTAAATGTAAAAGAATCCTAAATTAACCATATTTATTACATGTAATAATTTAAACTAACTAAGCATGGAATCTAATCTAAGGAGTATTAACTTCTATGTCCATGTGTAAATATAAAAGAACTCTTTTTTAATCTTTTTGTTTTATAAATGCAAATGCTAATCCTCACTTGTTCTTTGGCATGGGAGACAGGTATGGAGGAAGAGGGTCAAAATGGTCTTGATGGCATGGAGGTCAAGTAGAGGCCTAATCCCATCTTCAATGATGATTTTTCTCAATTTGGGCTCAAAACAAGCTGCTACAGGATTTCCTATAGGATGTACTAGTTCTCCTACAGGATCTCCTCTTTTACTACAGGATGTTACAGATTTACTATATGAAATTATAATTCATTGAATGACCAAGAAAATCAAATCCAAATTGGATGGGACAATTTTTTTTTTATTGACTAGGATGTCTTAGGTCTCCATTCCAAGTTGAATCACTCAAAAAGACCTCTATTAACCCATGCTAAAAAATAGTAGAAACTTACTAGTCGAAAATCTAGAAATTCGAGAACTAGTGAGCTAGTAAATCTATCAAATGCCTAACCTAATCAAGTGAAAATTTAATGGCGTAATTTTTGTTATGAAATAGATTTTTTTTGTGATCTAATGTAAGTGGAACCAACTCGATTGAAGCTCGTTAGCATGCTCTAAAAAATATCAGAAATTTATTGTTCTTTTCCACTAAAGAGTTCCAGAAATTTAGATTTGGGAATAAGAAAGCTAATCCAAGTAGCTTAATGATTACTATGACCTTCCAAAGTTTTTCCAAGGATGAAATTATTCTTGTGATCCCACAAAATAACTTACATCAACCATTTAACCCAATCCTACAACAAGAAATCATTAATACTAAATGCAAAAATAGAAAGAAATAAAAACAAGAGATGCATGTGAATAAGAAGTGAAAAGAAGGAAAGAAAAAGACACAAAAGGGCTATGAGCTTCCTGGGATGGCCAAACCCAAGGAAAATTAGAGACCTATTGAGGAGAACAAGATTTAGAAGCTGAACATGACACCAATCTTCATTATTTTCATCAATACAATTACATCCCTGTAAGAAAATACAATGGAGTTGCAGAAATACGAGTTCTCTCCAAAAGAACACTAATGAAAATCTCTCTCTAGAGGAAAATTCGACTTGGTACTTATACAAAATGATTAGGAGTCATTCCCCATGAATGGGGGAATATTTCCCCACCAAAATCCCTTAATTAGGGATTTTGTTCCTAATACTAGGAATCTACATTAAATGGTAGGGAACACATTCCTAGATTTTCTCAATCATTGGAGTTCCACAATATGTGCTATAATTCCATAATATCTTGTTGATTTATTATTTAATAATGATCCTCCTGTAGTAGGGAGCAAGTCCCTAAATTATCTCCTCCTCCAAATCTTCATAATATGCCCAATATTCTCATAAATTCCACAAAAATAAATAGTATTAAGCACAAATATGCAATTATTCTTAAACCTTCCTAATGAATACATTAAAGTTAAAAATACATTATCTAATGCAAAAAGAGAGGTTTAATGTGCTAAAGGATGGTCATAGGCCTTAATTTATGTTTAATTTAGAGGCATGGGCCTTAATTTATGTCTAATTTAGAGGCCCATCAACAAGTGGGCGCAGGTCAAGCAAGCGCCACATAAACGAGCCTAGCACCAGGGACAAGTCAGGCTGCAAAACTGGTAAGGATAGTGGACCTTAGAATAGTTGCTTTACCAGAGGGATCCCTAAGCATAGAATCATCTGATTATAAGATCATCATAAGTACCCTTAAGAATATCGGCCTAAATATTGCAGTGCTCCCCAACGAATTTCTTCATGCACTTTAGACAAGAGTGACAGCGGAATTGAGAGTTCGGGAGTAGTACACTCTCAACTTAATCAACGAGTACTGGGTGAACAATGAGAAAATGTTCACCGAAAAGACACAGGCCCTAAAAGAAAGAGATATTATCCAAGCCTAGAGCTCCAAGCTGGAAGCCGCAGTTGTAGAGGTGTGCAGAACAGTGTCGGAGTTGCACATACCCAAGGATGTACAACCAGAGGCCAAGATCTGAAAATTAGCTGCAAGCATCCGCGAGGAAAAGGAAAAATTTGTGAGAGTTAAATTTGAAATCAACATGAATATCATGGAGTTGCAGCTCAAATCACAGTCGTCGACTCCACCCGAAGTCAGGGAACAACACAGAGTCGTGATCACAGAAGGAATGACCACGTTGGATGTTGCAACCGCTGACTACTCAACCTTATTCGAGCAGGAAATGGAATTAGTCACAACTTTTTAGGAGGACTAAAACCTGCATATTCTCAACACAGAGGTTCACAAGCTCCAACGATAGTATGATGAGGTCAGAACAACAACGTGCCTAATTGCTCCAGCACAACACCTCACTAAGTTGCAGGAGGGGAAACAATTGCACATGCAGGTTAAAGAAGCTCAGTAGAAGGAATTCATGTTGAAGGCAAGGTTGGGACCTTGGTTAGATGAGGCTTACCAAGTTACCACCAAAATTCAGGAGAAGTTGACGGGCTTGCAGACGACTTAGCAAATGATGAAGTTGGTCGCAGAAGGACCAGCTATGGAGCAACTCGTTGAGAAATTCAAGCAAGCAACTACACAGAGTGCTGCCAAGGTCACAATTATGCAGGTCGAGTTGGGGGATCTTGACAACAAGATCATCGTGCCATCTAAGTAACTCGAGGGCAAGTCACGACCTTTGTGTTGGGGGCCTATTGGGATGGGGTCCCCTGGGTCAGTTTTGGGGTTAAAATCCCAATCTTTGTAGTAAATTTTGATGAAAAGATGTAAAGTCTCTGAGGATTGTGGATGCGGAGCGCGTAGGTAGATAGGAGTCAAAAAGGGATTTTACCTTTGTTTATGTAAAGTTGAGTCAGTTTGGAGATCTATCCATGGGATGCGGACCATGGGATTGTATAAATAGGTGTGTCTCAGAGAGTCTAAGGCAGATCTATGTCTATGTCTATGGGTATGAACGGATGGAGTCTTAGAGAGATAGCGCAGAGAAGTAAGTCTTACAGGGGAAAGAGGCTCTACCGCTGAGTGCGCAGAGGCCTAGAGTAGTGTTTGCAGCTGAGTGCGTGGACCCTTGCAGTTGAGTGCGCAGGGAAGTTTTGAGTCTGTAATCTGACGCTGAAGATCAGTAAAGAAGACTATTGGAGAAATTCATGTGTTTTATCTGTTTACCTCTGTTGTTTATGTTCACGAAATATGTTGTGATGAAATAATTTCTTTATGAAATAATGATGTATTGATGTGCGAATCTACTAGATAAGTCTTATTAACTGAACGCGAAACATATTAATTATTTACGTGAAGATCATATTACATTTTTTTTACGTTTATCAAGCACTTAAGTAGATCTGAGTATATTTTGATCTAAGGATAATTTATGGTGTGCATAAGTAGGTAATTCATCTATTCATGGTCCGCAAAAGCCGATCGTTGACCTTCGTGGAGGTCTAGGGGCCGTCCGAAGGGAGTTACAGTACCAAGCCCTAAGGGCTTATAGATATGCGTGGAGGTAGATCTAGAGCATAAAAAGGACATCACACTGATCTCTTGATGCGAAAACTTGGTTCTAGTATCCCCCCATACTTCTTTGGGTGAGACTTCAGCCTGCACTACGAGGGTTGATGCTGAAAGGGACAGTAGTCTAGGGTTTTGTTTGGTGCAACTAACTTTGAACATGGGTCAGGACCCACTAAGCCAACAATATGCATTAACGTTTAGTCATGTTATCATTTGTATATTATTAAGTCATGGGCATAGTTCTATAACATGATCTAGCATGAAATAATCTCTTTCACCAAGAACATGCTCGAAGGCATGTACCACAATGCAATGAAGGTCAAGAAAATAATATGCTCACATAAGGAGCATAAGGTTGCTGACTAAGAAGCAAGAAGAAATGTTGACAAGTCCAGAAAGAAAGTAATGAAGGAATTCTCTCACAAGAAGAATTAGATGGTTGATCTATTCATCTTAAAAGAAGCAAATAAAGAAAGAGATCAAGCATGTGAAGAACACCATGATCACCAAGAATCACTATCTAACAAAATTCTTTGAAGATATCTCCTGAATGAAGGCAAGACAACTCTGATAAAGGAAGAAAGGATCCTTTACACCTATGAAGGCCTTGGAGATATAAAAGATGCAGATAATTGATTCTACTATATAAAGATGTCGTGATGAAGAAGTCATCCAACAAAAGGAAAATCGATGTTGAAGCAATATCAGGATGAATTCATGATAGGCTACTAGGTCAGAACATGTAAACAAGCCAGTACAATGAAGCATCCATGAGAAGAAAATTCTGAAGCATGGACAAGATGAAAAGGAGTAGCCAAGATGACAAGGAAACTTGATATATGACATGATAGGCACTTTCCTCGAAGAATCAATGACATGAAAAACCATTGAGGAAAGTGATCGATGGATGGTTCCCTACCTAGAAGAAGTTTGAACAAAGACTTCATGACATCAATAAAGGATGGAGATCAAGCAACTAAAGGACCCATGAAGAATAAGTTGTTTATGAAGGAAAGAGTTCCTACTTAAGAGGGAGCTCTGACAGGTCCCTGATCAAGGGGGAGCTTTGGATCACCCTTGATTACAAAGCAGTGACATTTTTGTTTTCCATTTCATGGGTCATGCACTAGACTAGGACTAACTGTCGTAAGTCTAGATGAAGGCCATGAATGGAAATGTAGACACAAGATAGACACTACATTATTGTCTTCAATTGGGAAGAAATAATGGGAGGATAGGGTAATCATCTAGCATTTGATACTCTTTGAGGATGTGTAGGGCATCCAAGACAAGAGTAGGTAAGAGGACCGATATTCTTTGAGGGTTGGGAACCCAACATAAGAATAGTCCTAGAAGGTCATACTCGGAGAACACTTGGGTAGGTATGTACCTTGAGAGACAATGATGAAGGTGTCTATAAATCATTGGTCTCACTAGCATTGTAGCTCATGGTCTCGTAAAGAGATGGAGTTGTTAGTCAAGGCCTTGCACTATGACAATGTTGATGGATATGATGCTATAACAGATGGATTACTAATCCGGTTTCTCTTATGTGAATTCTTCAAGATTGAAAATTACCAAACACCTTGTAATGTTGTATGAATACCTCCCTAGTTAAGAGGGAATATTGAAGGAAATGTAACTAGGCTAGGTCTTCATAAATGCGATTTTGATATTTGTATTTATTCAAGAAAAGAAAAATTATTTTGATATTATTTGTCAATGAGTTTCTTGCTTATTGAAAATAGGTCAAGCACATTTTAAAGTGCTTCTAGAGAGTCAAAGTCAAAATGTAATTATTATGAGACCCTTTGAGGGCATGCTACATCATGTATGTCAATATACAAGGTCATGGGAACACCTCCAAGCCAAGTCAAATCCTCTCCTAGCATCAACAAAGTCTCCAAGCAGCCAAATAATGAATAAAATATGAATTATGATGAAATTGTCAAGTCAGCCTAATGGATAGTCAAGTCGGCCTAAAGAGGAGGGAAAAACCTCTATTTATAGAGGTTGTCCCCTCTTCATTTGACAATTGTGCTCTGAAATCTGCAGAAAGAAAGAGGAATAGAAGGACGTAAAAGCCAAGGAAAAGGGTCTACAAGGGCAACGAGATAAGGAGGAAGAACAATGAAGGTAAGGAGACAATTTCTAGGGCATCAACAACCACACGTGCGAGAAAATAAAGTTCTACCTGTGACCATTACAGTAGGAAATCACAATGAAAAATATCTTGATTTTGGGCTAATAAACAAGGCCTATAAGGCCTCCCCATCCAATGAAGAAGGAAGGAAAAGACAACGAAGATAAGAGGATTGTTTTAGGGTTTCTGTCCACATGTGCGAAGATTTCAGAAGTGAATTTTTGTGGATTTGATAGTAGTTGAAGGCAACACATTTAGAGGCCTCATTTGGATGTATAACTAGGTCTACAAGGTATCCTAAGGAAAGCGAAGAAGATTCTCTCTATAGCGAAGTAAAGAAGCCCTAATGTTCTAGGGCTTCTCCTAAGAAGAAGAGAAGTCTGACTTAGACAAGCAACAAAAAAAGGATGAAGTACTAAGGAGAAAAGTGCTAAAAGAAAGAGGTCCATGTGTCAGAAGTACAAAAAGAGGAAGGATTTGACTTATGCTTCAAGGATATCCTAGTCAAGGTTCTACGGTTTGGTAATTGTTCAAATAAGAATCTCCAATAAGAGAAAACTTACAAATGGTTTTCCTCTCAAGAGTGGAGAGGTTTTTTCCCCTGCAGAGAGATACACTTTTTGTTCTTGTTATTTTGTTTTGGTAGCAGTTTGATGAAACACACACACTAATAAGAAGAAGAAGATAAATTGTCAAAGTGCATCACAAATTGTTATCAAGTAATGAGGAATAAATTTACACTACTTTTCCCTACATTCTTCAAAACTATCCATAACTGAAACCATGTGTCAAACACTTTCCTCCATGTTTAGAATCTAATACTCTAGGTTGACTCACCAATACATGGAGTTCAAGCCAAACTAAAGGATGAATGCCAACTTCCAGTTTTTGTTTTAGAAGAGGCTAGAAAATATTTGCTTCCAAATGAATTTTATAAAGTGATTGATTCAGTCTGTTTCAAAAATGTTTTCCCTACATTATTTTTGTGGAATTTGAAAAGGTACTTGCTATCCACAGGAAATTTTTTTTCTCCTAGATGGTCCTCAGCCAACAACCAACAACCCCTTGCAACCACTAGATAGCTCAATGTACCATCCCCTTGCAACCACTAGATATCTCAATGTGCCATCATCTCTGTCACCTGAGCCATACATTATGCACCCTCGCCCATCTATCATGATCGTATGTTTAAAGGTCGGCCTTCCCACGAGGGAATCACTCAGTGAACCTCTGACATATCACATGTGTTCATGGAATATTAAACAATACCCTTAATTTGAATACATATTAGAAAATCCCTCTAAAAATCACATTATTTAACCCCCTACGAATATGAACCCAATACAACTTCACAATTTAAAAAACCCATACTTTCACTAGATATTGTAGGCATCCCTTTTTTCATTAACATTTTTTATACCCCGTTATATTTTTTCATTAACTTTAAGCTCTATTTTTTATATTTGCCAATATAAAAACCCTTTGCCCCTATATATCCCCCAATATATTATTTCATTTTTTCCTCAATATATATCCTCCAATATGAAGCCAAGTGGTATAGTATTGGTCCCCCATTGAAGCCCCCGTGGGCCTTCCAAGCCTGTAGGTATGGACTTAATTATGTAGTTGGGTATTTTTTCTTACTTATCATGGACACTTTTGGGCATGGATTAGTGGGGGGATTTAGCCGAAAGAATGGTTTTGGTTTGTACTATTTTTCCCTTGTACAACTTGGTGGTTAACCTTGTATCCTAGTCCTATGGGATCTCCTTTATTAGCTACTAGCTTTAGGAGTGGCACTACATGGGAAATCTAGATTTTGGTTGCATGGTCCCGCTTCTCGACACCACATACATCACTCCCCTCCACTCATTATAACCTTTTTTCACATATTTCCCTTTTGGGTTCACAAGGAGTTAGCCTCCCCCTCTCCCTCCCCTTGTCCACACTTCAAGTAAGGCCTAAATCAATGCCCCAGAGGTTGATGCAACTAAAAAAAAGTAAAAAGCATAATTTGGCCACCCTTAAATGGGAATTTACCACAAAATGAAAAATATGGACAAGACATACAAATTTAGAACGTGGGTAAAATCCATCATGAGCTCTACCCCTATCATTATGGCCATCATCCTAGTTCCTAGGGCCCCCATATTGCCCCCCTACATCATTAAGGAACCCATGATTGTCCCAACCCTTGGTGGGTGATGAACTTCCCAACCTTAAGGGGGTATTCACTGTTATATCATTCATGTCATGCTCTCATCCCTAGAGCCCCGAGAAATTATTAAAGAAAAAAAAAAGACAAAAGGCATATGAATAAGGGTGGAAAAGCAAAGTTCGGGGTAACTCATGTACCATAATTTCTCCCTCCTACATCTATACACCCAAGTTTGGGTTTCCCTTATCATAACTCCCTTTGTACTATGGCATGTGACTTAGAGCCTTTCATTGATACCCCACTTTGTTCCATTATTATATCACATGACACCTGCCACTTGATGGATGTACCATGGACCTATCACTCCCTTAGAGGTTGAAGTCACTTAAGGGTCCTTGATTAACTTCCTTTTGAACTTGGAGACACATGTACACTCTAAAGCCCATTATGGAAGGACATGCCACTATGAAGTGTCCACTTGGTTTCGTGACTTGTAAGCTCATTTACTTAATTGAATTAATTATTTTTTGTACTGAAAGGTGAGGAGACACATTGGTTCTTATACAAGATTGTAGGTGGGTCTTAATATTAGGGTTTGGTCTCCCTATATGGGGTCCAAGCCCTCCAAAGGTTCATATTGGCATTTGTAGGTTGTGCATTGAGAGCAATGGGCCTCCACTATAGCAAAGAGCAGATATCCATGCCATGGGATCCACCAGCACCATTAGTTGTTCACTCATGTCCCACTTCTTTGATGATGATGATGATTCATATGTACCACTTTGCCCAACTATCTACACACTTGCACCACACACTTGGCAGTTGATCTAGCACCCAGATGGGGTTGTGTCTCACCATGGGAGACAAAGGGAGGGTTTGCATCATTATTCCAAAGCTTGCAGATGGGATACATGCTTGTTCGATGTAGTTGGAGAACCATGAGGATGATTTTGTGACCCCACAACCACTTGGGATCACCACAGGCCATTTTCTTAGAGATCAAGGGGCCATCCCCTTGATCACTATTTTTGGAGCCCTTCCATTCATTTTGGCACATGAAGGACTTCACTCGGCCTTTCAAATGGCCCTCATAGATATTGTATTACATTTCGGCCCTCTTGAGAGACTTATTTTTCATATTATTGAGCTATTTGGTGGGTTTGTCACCAAAGGATGTTATTTTTGCACATTATTTTATTATTTGGGGCATCATTAGGATTAATTAGGAAAATCTAATCGCTTAGAGGATCATATATATTGATGAGACGCTCATTTCATTCCTCATCATCACTTGTACATGTATCTCTCTCTTCTTAAGAATTTCACACTACCTATTGATGGACGAATTGGAGAATATTTAATGCATTTCAATGTATGGGTAGTCTTTTCTTGATCTTGGTGCTTCACTTTTGTCTCTATTTGATGATTGGATATATTCACTATACTTGTAAGAGCTCTTTCATGCTTATCTTTCTCTCTTGTACACATGATTAATGTATGGAATTTTCATTCATGAAATATGCAATGTGCCCTAGTTGAATGCGAAACCATGAAAACTTTGGATTCGAGAGGTATTGAATATGTTACATGTTTGTGGTATGGTGAATGAATGTTCATAGGGGTAAATTTTCTCTATAATTACCTTGAAAAGTCATCAAATGTTTTAATAAGAATTATAAATTCCTTGATGACCTAGTTGTTTCCTCTTAGGGCTATGCAAAGTTACCATAAGGAAACCTTGATTAGATAAAAGAACTCCAAAATTGAAAGCACATTGACTCCATCTATCCCAATAGGCTAGGCATTGCCTAATCCCTGTTGATCACCTTAAATACTATCTCTTTTCACCTTTTTCCCTTCTATAATCCCTAACCCTAGAGGTCTCCTAGGGCATAAAGTGAAACTAATCATAGCCATACATTTTGAGAGTGAGTTGGACTACACCTATGATAGTATTTTCCCTGGGCCCTCACAAATTTTGAATCATTTTCCACAGCTAGATTTGGAGATATCCCAAGACCTAGCTCCAAAGTCATTCTTGTTCCTAGGTTTCCTTGGTTAATGGCTTCCTCAAGGCTCATGGCACTAAAAATCAAGTAAAATTCATCTTTCATTGACCCTCTTCTTCTCCCTTGCTTGGTCTAGATCTTTTATTTGAAGTTTCACAAAAAACCCTAGGCTTCGCTTGGGTCCTCTTGGGCTTATTTGTGGTCCCATGCCTTCATCATTCCATATTTCACAAGACCACCTTATAAACCCTCTTCTTAGGAATCTTAGGACTAGGGCATCCCTTATCAAGGAATATCTCTAATCCCTAGGTCTAGGCCTCTTTTGATTCTTTCTTGGAGAGCCCCACTCCTTGCTTTTAGAGCAATTAAACCCTGTCATTTGAGTCTCCCCTATGAATGCACTCTTGAAATCACTATCTACACCATCATTGACTTATCATTCATAGTGATTTCGCTTATACTGAGACTCCTCCCATCGGTGAAATTTTGTAAACAGTAGGGGACATCGACTGAGGTGACAGTGGGTCCTTGTCCCATTTTTTCCACTTGGTCTAGTAGTTTCCCCTTTGGAATGCCTCCTAGGACCTCTTCTAGGTTGAGCAGTAACAATACTGAATTAATATGTGTATTTTGTATGCAACCACCAATTGTACCTTGTTACCATTTCAGATACAATAAAAAACACTCCAAAATTGTTGTGTGGGAAAATAATAAAAGAAATACAGTTGAGGCTCATTTGAAATTATTAGAGGTAATGTTACAAAATAATACTAGATAATGAATCATATAGATTAAACTAGAATTGGGTTTTCTTTCCTTTTGTTTTAGTTCCAACTTAAAATGAATTTGCATGGGTACTTGTAGAGCTCCTCTTCTCATTGTTATATATAAATACAACATCATCATAGAAGTTTTCTATAAAAATAAAGTTAAATTCTAGAATTGTTACAATTCTTCCATATAAACTCTTGATTTCCTTCTCTCTTATCTATTTAAGCCAAAAAATACGTTTATTATTGGAAGTTTTGGTTTGTTGACCTTAGTATTTTATATTGAAATCAATAGTCCCTATTTACAAATTCTAATTCAAAATTCATGAGTTTTTGGTCAAAGTCCATTATATGTGTCATGATGTATCAAAGGTGAGATTTGATTAATGTGGAAATATAAACTGGAGAAGAAAAGAGTTGTTTATGTTGAGAGAATGAGAAACGAGTTAGCATATGCTCATAAGAAAGTTGAGGAGAAAAAAGAAAAGGAAAAAGTAAAGAAAAGACGAGATCTTCTAAAAGTAGAGGAAGCAACAACCAACTACCAAATACATGGAGGATTGCCAAAATGGAATAAGTGGCTCCAATGTTGTGACACATAGATCATGACATATTTTTTTATCATCAGACTCGCCACGTTTCATCCTTCTTGTTCTGATATGATATAGGTTTCGTGGCGTGGGTGTTGAGACCAGGGAGCTATTCCCTTTACTTTTTACTGTAATTGTCAATGGTTTGTAACTATTTGCGAAGGTAGAGTAACATACATGTATGAAACACAAAAGAGAGGATGTTGCAAAGGAATTAGAGTGTCTCACTGTTTCATTCTTAATTTCAAATAAAAGAGGTTCATTTTCCATAGCTTTTGTATTTTCGTTCGAATGATTGTGGGGCATTTTAAATTAATTAGCCAGGATTTTTAACCATCCTATGGACTAATAGGATCATTTTAAGCAAGCATTGTTCAATTAGGAAATCATTCTTAAACAAGGATTGTTCACTTAAGATATCATGCTTAAGCAAGGATTATTCAATTAGGATATCTAAAGTCAATGAGTTCTTAAAGGCTTGTATTGAGATATTGAAATGCCAACATTAGTAATTTCCTATCATGTCACTCAAGTAAAACTAAAGTATAAAATAGTCAAATTAACCATATAATTCCTATGTTGCACTATAGTAATAATATATTTTTTGATCTTCAAATTTGTTATGTTTTAATATTTTTTATTTTTTATTTTTTATTTTTTATTTAGTTGGTCCTAGGTAAGGAGAAAATGGAGTAACAAAGAAGTAAGGGACACGATGTGTAGGGCTCTGGGTGAGTAATATCAGGTCTCTCGTCACTGGTATCTTTGGGTTGTTAGGATAATAACAGTGATATCCTCGCCCACCCACCTATTATCTTATAGGAGAGTTAACGACGAGGTCCCAAAGGTGTCATCTAGGGGGCTAACTAACCAACACTGCATGTGATATGGGATCCATGTGGGTTTGTCTAGGTCATATATAAAGGTTTGGAGTTAGTGTGCCTATAGTATAAGATAAGGCCCCCTATAATATAATAAAAGGGGAGAGGTGGAGCCCCCCTATTATTACTAATATTGTTATTGTCATTGCCTCCACCCTCTTCGATGATGCTCATCAACTTATACAATTCATTATGCCATAATTATGCCCAAGGCCTGACTTTTGGTTGGGAGAAGGGAGAGGTGATGACTTGAAGCAAGTTGTGTAGATTGGGTTCTAGTAGACTAAAAGAGATAAATCCCTTTTTGCATTACATTTTTCTCTTCTTATGTCAATGTCGTTATGTCGGAATGAAGCATTGTCCAAAGGCAAGAAGAAATCTCGTGCCCAAGCCTTTTACGAATTGAAAAAATACCTATGCAAAGACTTCAAAGTCCAAAACCCAAAGGCATAAAGGTAGGTTGATGTACTAATGGTAGATCATCTCTCCCCTCATGGCTTCTTTGACATTGTGGCAGCAAAGAATCCTGGAAGGAGCAGTGCAAGGGGTTGTTGGTGATAACCAACAACACATAATATAATTGGGAAAAGATGTCCTTACCCAATAGGAAGAAATGACATAATTAAGAAATGATGCCCTTACCCAATAAGAACAACTTCAAAGTGATGATTATTTTTAGAAGAGTAGTGAAAATGGGTTAAAAAATTCTAGGTTATGACATTGAAGTTATCCATAAAAAAGGAAAACATAATATGGTGGTAGATGTATTTTCAAGAAATAAAGGGTTTACTTTTCTCTATTTCTATTCCACAATTCACTTGAGTAGAAAAGGTAAGGGATAAAATGGAAACAAGATTAGAAAATATGCAATATCATTCAAAGGCTACAAGAGGACCCAAGCACTAAATGTGTGGTTTATCAACAAGATAATGGAGAAAGAATCAAGATCGTGTGCCTTCAACAATGACTAGCTATGTTACTCGTCAGGTTGTTCTTGGCAAGGGAACGATGCTAGTGCGTTATATGAAGGCTTTGAAAAGCCTCCCTGCTTTAGGCCTTGAGCTGGCTCTTGGGCTATAGGGGGTAACCCTTAAACTATCACAAAATATTATTTTTTAGAGTTGCCTTAAAAGTATCTCCTTCAATCACAATTATATTCTAGATTCAATGACAAAATAATAAATAAACGATAGAGAAATATTGCATATTGAGCACAAAAACTCCTACTAAATCATCGGACTAGTTCCTTTCCATTAGGCTCCTTTCCCATGTTGCAGATACATAAAAACTATTTAATGGGAGATGCATAAGAATTTATCTTAAGTACCAATGAGAATGACATAGAAATCCTTTACACTAATGAACACAAATATACCAAAAAGGTTAATGGGGATGGAAGTTTTTCCTATTTCTTATAGGAAGTAAAACATACTTGCCATTTAGATGAGGACAATAACATGCATAAAAACATATTAACAATATTCACCAAAATCCAATAATTCAGTAGCAAATGTAAACTATTGAATATTTTTAATTTATGCCCAAGACTTTCCTTAGTAATGGAGGCAAAACTATATATTGTATCCATTTAAAAGCATCAAAAGATAAACCACCACTTAGAATATTTGAAATCAGATTATGTAATACATAGGAAATAACATGTATTTCATTGGTTATTCTTGACATGCTATTCAAAGTAAGTTACAAAGAATAAACTAATACCATATATGCACCATTTATCTTCAAAACTGAAACAAGACCCATCAAGAGACAGCCACTAAGGAGAAAAGTTTATTGGTTGGCATAGAAAGATACATATACAGAGAAGTAAACAAAATTTGTAAACAAGTGGTGAATCCATGGACTAGCTTCTTGATCTACTATAAATACAGTGACCCTGTGGTCTTTTGAGAACTATAGCCTCTAACTACTCCAAAACTCCAACCCCTAAATAGTTCCCAGCATTGGTTTTTTATTCTTACTTGAGTTTTGATCTTTTCCCCTTTTTGTAATTGAATTCTAAATTTAAAATAAGATATTAAATTAATTGAGAGATATTTTAGGTTATTCTATCTCTCATGAATCTATTTTTCTAACGATTTCATTTCAAAAAAATTCACAAGCCAATATAAATACATGACTTGTACATAAATTAACAATATCAAATGCCATCTCATAAATATTTAAATTTCAAATTTTAGCTTGTAGTCCTTGCAAAAATTTTGAACCAATGTTTTGCTTTGGAAAAAAATTATGTGCCAATGAAGCCTAAAATAGAAGAGAAACTTATACCACATATATCAAACATTTTGTGGATGTTTGATTTGTTGTCTATATTACTTTTGAGTATATCATCGATAGTAATAACAACATTTTGTATGAAGCATGCCTTTCTCTCATTAGTATCATTTCCCTTCTCATAGTCTCCAATCCCAAACATGGAACCACATCCACAATGAAATGAGCAAGATCATGATATATTATGAGATAGGTTTTATGGATTTAAATGGTTATTTTGAAATGTCTCTTTGCATTTATGAATTAATAATCACATCTCTAACTCTATAGCTGGAATGATTCCTAACATTATTATAGCTATAGAATGTCTCTTCTAGATTTACTTCACTAAATGCTTATGAGAGCATATAATAATTACATCTCTAACTCCATAGCTAGAGTGATTTCTAATATTATTATAACTATAGAATGCCTTTCCTAGATTTACTTCACTAGATGCGTATAAGAACATATAAGTGAATGAAAGCTTTCGAAAGACTAATTACATTTAAGAGGCTGGTTGATTTAAATTTCTCTAGAAATAATTTATATATTCAATAACTATAGCACCAAAATGTGCAAATGAATAAATAGAAACAATACATCAATCATAATCATAACCAACCAATTGTTCATATGTATTACAAATATCCCTTATTTTATATCCTCAACCCTTAACCAATATTGTACTTCAATATACACAATTTATAATTTTCCCATCTTTATCCCATTATCTATACATTTTCCTTCCAACACCAGGGAAATTATTTAGATGCAATTGTTACAAACGGTGAAGGTGATGAAAATCTTTAGTGGATTCTTCAAATATTGATGATGAGGAAAGTACATATTGATAATATTATATTCATTACTTAATTCTCTGATTTCTTGCATCTTCCTAATTTCAACTACTCCCAAAAATATAGAAAACCATAACCTTCAAGAGGCTTCTTTAGATTCATATATTCTTCTATGTTCAACATTGTAAACGTTTGAGCAGGGCATCCAGTTTTAGGGCACTTTGCAGAGCGACTAGACAAAAACACCGCATCCAGTGGCGTTGTCTTCGTAATTGAGAGTCAATGAACCAACCATCGTACTTTGCTCAGAAAAAGACCAAGTTGGGTTGATGTTGAGGAATCCATTATTATCCTGGGCAATTACCAAGCAATGGATCAGCATGAACATGAACAATAGAACACAGATTGATCTGCAGCGGAATCTGAATAACCACAGCAGACCAAAGAAGCAGCACACGGTTACGATGATACGCTGTTTCAGGGCCTGGAGTACCAGGACAAGGAATGAAGTTAGAAGTTATAGAATCAACGTTCAATTTAATTGAGCAGACATTCTCTGATTACGAAACTATGAACACCATGATTAAAGAAATTACACCTTCACCTCGCCGCTTGTAGTCAACACAGATCCGGCCTGCAAACTCGTTTTACTAAATTCGCCACCATTGTTAACTACGAACACCATTATTACAAAAACATTCCACTTCACCTTGACAGAGCACTCAATACGGATCCGCCCTGCATAATGGCGTTTAAGCTAAACAAGTTTTCATATATCCCCACTGCCACAGTCGTCTCTCCCACCAATCCAGATAGATCAACTCCCAACAACCCTGCTGGATCAAGAAATGATCAATTTTCCCGCGGCGCTATGAAGAAATGATCATTTTTACCCTTCTGTCAGGCGGCGCTATGAAGAATCATCAGCCCACCACGGAGACAAGGGAGGCGCGCGTGAAGAGGGAAAATTCTTTTGGAGTGGATGATCTGAACAATCGGGTGGAGGCGTTCATTGACAAGTTTAACCGGGCATTGCGGTGATAACCCACGATTTTGATTACAACTCGCATTTCCTGCGGTGATAATCCGCGAATCAGATGATAAATCGCATATTCTGCCCTGATAATCCGCGAATCAAATGATAACTCGCATATTCTGCTTTGATAAACCGCGTATTTCTGGACAACGCGCTTATATTATGATAACGGGCGTATCCAGTGATAACTCGCGTATCCGGCAATGATAAGTCGTGTATCGACGTTAATAGTTCGCATATTCGGGAGTAACTCCCATATTTGGCCGTGAATTCTCGCATATCCTCCTAAAATGACTCCCAAAACGGCAGAAACAATTCGCATATCAAGGCAATGACCCGCATCTCCGGCGGTGATAATCGGCGTATCAGATTAGTCATGTGGTGATAATCCGCGTATCGAATCATGACTCGCATATCCAGTGGTGATATGGTCGCGTATCCACTGAAAACTTGAATATCCGGCGATAACTCGCGTATCAGTTTATAACGCGCATATCTCTCGATGATAACGGCATTTAATTCCCACGTCCAGCCGTGCTAATCCGCATATTCGCGTTGAGAACTCGCATAACCGGCGGTGATAATCTACTCCACTTATCCAGCTGAGCAATTAGCATATCCGCCGGTGATAACTCACGCGTATCCGGTCGCATAACCGCGAGATGACTGGCATATACCGTTCAAGGGGCGTCTGCAAAAGTTACAATTCCTCATTCCTCGAGGCGTAAAGGGTTACCTTCAACTGTAGCCGCAACTGCAAAGAAAACGCGGCGGATTAATAGCTTGATCTCCAATCAAGCCAACCCTCTTTCCAGTGATTCCAACTAAGTCACCTTTGTTTAATCGTTTCCCTCCCGATCCGATCCACACCTTTAACACTCTTCGTTGGTCAAGCCTGAACCCCGGTCACCCAACAAGATCAGGGAACATGTGGACTGTAACAGAAACCTCGCCTGGGATTTGAAACCTAACAAGATCCAGGCCACTGAAGCCCAAATCCAAACCTGAGCGGGCATGCATGACAATTTTACATTATTTGAAACCTTCAGGATTTCGGATAATTCGATCTGAATTACACGACAAGAACAGAAAATGATTTGTCGGGTTACTCCTTTTGATTAAGACAAATATGACCCGACCCTACTCTACCTCGGAAGATTCTTCAAACTGGGGCAGTAATTCCAGGTGGGCCTTTTTATGAGAATGTCTAAGAGAATTTCAGCAGTAATTTGCAGGTGGGCTTTTTTTTTTAATGAGAATGTCTAAGAGTTTCAGCAGTATTTTGCAGGTGGGCCTTTTTTTGTGAGAATGTCTAAAACATTTTCAGCAGTAATTTGCAGGTGGGCTTTTTTATGAGAATGTCTAAGAGTTTCAGCAGTAATTTGCAGATGGGTTTTTTTTAAAATGAGAATGTCTAAGAGTTTCAGCCAATGGAACGTTCGAAGTCGCCTGAATCACTGTTTACCACTATGTATGATTAAGACAGTGAGGGATGTGCAACTAAATAGAGTTAAAACCTGACTCCTTTTGTATTTAAAGGCAGGCAAAGCGGTGAAGGGAAAGCAATTCGCCTCTGTACTGCAGGATGAGAAGGCTTTTGTGCCTCGCCTCCACTATCGCACGGCAATTTAGCGTGTGGACGAGCGAGGTGATATGTGTCATTCTGCCACCGCTCCTCCTCTTTACGTGCCTTCTAAATCACAGAGTGGGGATCTGTGCAACAATGGATCCGAGAATTAATAATAGGAAACTCAATACAGAGCGGGGAACTGTGCAACAATGGATCCCAGAAATAACCATTGGAAATTTTATTAGAGGGTTCGAGAATATCGCTCGTTAATGATAATTTCGAAAGTCAAATTTTAATGAAACGGTCTGGATTATAAAAGTCTATAATCCGATTTTTTTTTGGAGATTCTGGTGAAGGAATCTGGCGGGAAAAATTGAGGTTAAATCTTAATTTGTATTATTTAAAATGGTTTTTTAATTGCATATTTGGATTCAGCACCCTGGAAAACCCTTGAAACGCTTTGATTATGCAGAAACTAGCTATCAAACTTGGGATTCCAATAAATTGCTGCCCAATTTTGACCGGAAAAACTCACCGAAAAAGCTTCCAAAAAGTCGCATTATAGACAACTACCTTAATTTTGAATAAATAACCATAGCATATATCATTAAAATGTCTTTAATATTAAATTCATTATTTAAACAGGTTTAATTAATAAGTTTCCACCCTGGCCACAAAAGAGTATTGAAATTCTAAGACAATTGAGAATAATGTTATTTGTTCAAACCAAGTATCTAGGTTTTTTCAGGATAATGCCATTTGTTCAAACTAAGTATTCAGGTTTTCAGTTTTGATTAGATTATATAGGGAAGATTTAGGGTTTGGAATTTTAATTAATTTTGTGCACTTTGACAATGGAATGAAGTTACCATCAAAATACATTTTCAACCATTAATGTCAAATATAAATTTGAGAAATTATCTATGGATTTTACTTGAAATTGATTTTAGATTTTCAATTTATTTAAAAGTTTAATTGTAAAGTTTGAGCTTTATGTAATGGGATTTACACTAATATTTAAATCAAACATGGTTCCAAGTTCAATTTAATTAACTCAAAATAATGTTGAACAACTAAATCCATATTCTATATTATTTTATTTTTAGTGTGAATATGTGTTTCTTACAAAACCATTTACTCGTGAGATTTTCTAAGAGAATCCAAACCGCTTTAGGGTTGAATGATAATAATTTAATTGTAAATTGAGGATGGAAAGGTGGCCTGTATATCTAGATCACGAGCATTAGCCGTATAATCCAAGTGGGAAATTTGCGAGAGAAAAGGTGGCATGTCTATCTGGATCACGAGCATAAGAGCCTACTTATCTCCTCATTAATGGAAATTGGAAGTAAGTAAGGCTGTGGGATGGTAAATTAAGCAAAAAAGTGGCATAATCCAAGAGAGTATGAACCTGACCTTTTATAAGTGGTAAATGAGAGAAAGGAATGTAGCGTGTCACTGAAACTTTGGACAAAGGGCTTAACACGAAACTAAGCACTCGGAACGGTAGGCTAGGCTAAGGCAAGATTTTGAAAGCAGCAGTAAGTTCGTAGGGCTAAGACTAACTGCTTGACTAATAAGCTTGTCTCTTTGGGCAGAGTTTCCCAGCACAGGCCAAGGCAAGACTTCAAGACCTTATAGAAGAATGCATTCTGAAGTTCAATCTAGAAATCCAGTGATCTAATCAAGTGAGGAGCATTGTGAAGATGTATTATTTTATCATTCTTTTTCTCCCTATAAACTAAGGACATCCTCTACATCTCGCTCCATACAAGAAGAAAGAGAATACATCTTGTAAATATTCATATTTTCTTATAACTAAATGATATATATCTTAGCTATTTTTTGTTTTTTTATATGTTTGGAGTGGGTGGCAATGACTTCTCAGATTTTGTAAAATAATTTGTTTGTCTTATATTTTGTACCAATGGTATCTCTAATTTAGGTAACCCATGCTCTTTTTGTTAGGAACAAGAAAGGTTGAGAGAAGCAGTGGTGTCTAAAGACATTGTTGTTGGGTTCCCATTGGTCCTAGACACCATTGTTGGGATCCTATTAGTCACTGGGACAAATTTACTTGCATTATTTCCACCTTTAAATAGGTTATATTCTAATTGAATACCATGGCTTCTCATAAACCTTATAAACCTGGAGCTCGAAATCTACTAGTAACTTGACTAAGTCAAGTTTACTAGAACCACCTTAAAATTGTATTCTCATTTGAGTTTACATGTCCACTATTACAACTCCTCTAGGACTTAATATTATATGGAGAGGGGATTATTATTAATTCATTGTAGAAAAAAATGTGTGGAAGGTGGTGAGACCAGAGCTTCAACAACATAGTGTCAGTGATAATAAATTTAAGGCTAAATTATCACATATTATCACATGCTTATAAGTGATTCATAGAGGAGCTATATTCATGAATGGGCCAAGAAGTCTCAACTTACACATATGCAACTAATCACATTAGATTACCTTTTTCCCTCATTCCAGCTGAAAAAAACATAAGATAAACTAGAGCCTTGTGTAGACCATAGGTATAGTTAAATGTTGTTGTTGTTGGTATTGTTGTATTGTTTGTAACATGTTTTAGGCTTTCCCAAGTACAAGGAAATCATACTTGGGAAAGCCTAACTTGTAAAACAAACATCCAAACTTAAATAGAAACTGGGTACACCAAGTACATAAAAAATGAAATCGGACTGAGGCACATTGAACTTGGGAAAATGAACCTAGGAACATCGAATTTGGGCACAACAAACCTACAAAATCAAACTTGGCCAATTTGAAATTGAGTATCATTATATTGCAATTGAAAATAAAATCAACCCTAGATTTTTACCACCACTTATACTGATGGGGATTGTTACCCACCATTTTGTGGGTAATATCCCTAGGAGAATTTTTTTCTCCAAGATGGTCCTCAGCCTGTAGCGACCAGCTAGCTCATTATGTCATTTTCTCCACCACAACAGCCAACCATGTGGTCCCTCACCCATCTGCCATGATCGTATGTTTGAAGGTGGGCTTATCGAATCTAAAGGTATGTCTTGTCATCTGGAAATTGAGTATTGTAGTTTGCTTATCATGGACACTTATGGGCATGGATTAATGGGGGGATTTGGCGAAAAGAATGGGACAGGTCTGTGATTTTGTCCCCTAGACCCCTTTTACGAATTAACCTTGTATTCTAGTCCTGTGGGATCTCTTACATTGACTATTTGGTTCCAAGGATGATATTTCACGGGAAACCTTGATTTGGTTGCATGGTCCCGCTCCCTTATCCGCTTATATTACCCTTTTTCCAATCCTTTTTACTCCATTCATCATTTCACCCACTTGGGTCCACATTCCTCCACTATATCCACATAGGGTTAGCATGCCCCTTCCCCTTGCCCATACCTTGGGTTATGGCTTGGAATGAAACCCAGAGGTTGATGTAGCTAAAAAGAAATATAAAATCAAATATGACCACATTCAATAGGAAAACGTACCACAAAATGCAAAAGATGGTCAGGACAAACACATTTAGCGCGTGGGAAAAAGCCAATGCATGGGCTCTACCCCATCATCATGGTCATCGTCCTGGTTCCTACAAGTTCTATGAGCCTTCTTCATCGTATATGAACCCATGATTGTCCCAATCCCTAGTGGGAAATGAATTGCCCCACCTTAAAGGGCGGAATTCACTACTATATCATATACATCATGCTCTAACCCCTTGAGCCCTGAGCAATTAATCAAATAAAATCATAAAAAGTAAAAAGGCATTAAAGAAGGGTGGAAAAATCAAGGCTAGAGAACCTCATGTACCATGACTGCTCCCTCCTAGACATTATAAACTCAAGAGTGAGCTTCCCTCTTATTATCTACCCTTGTACCCCAACATGTGACCCAGGGTTCCCCTTCTCATTTCGTATTCCATTCATCTATCTGTCACATGCCACCACCTATTAAAGGATGTACCTTGACTATATTATCCTCTTTAGAAGTAGAAACCACCTAATAGGATTATTGGTTAACCCCATTTGGAGTTTAAGATACATTGGCACATCCTAAAGCCCATTATGGAAGAGTAGACCATTGTGAAGTCCCACTTGTGGTCCATGATTAGGTAATCTCATTTACTCGATTCCTCTAATGACTTGTTGTATTGGAAGGCTAAGGGACACACTGGATCTTATGCAGGATTGCACATGGTTTCTATCTTGGGTTTGCTCTTCCTATATGGGGTCAATCCTCCAGAGGGCTGCATGAACATGTAGGGTGAGTGTTGAGAGTCATGGGCCTCCACAATAACAGATTACACTCCATGGATCCCCACATCCATTCAGAGATTGCTCATGGTTCACTTATTGGACGAGGAGGATGCACCTGATCCATCATACCCAGTTGGCCCCATATCTACACCATACACTTGGCAAATGATCTAGTACTTGCACTATGATGTGGTATCACCTACACCATCATTCTAGCCCTTCCAGGTGATCTACATGCATCTTTGATTTGTTTGGAGACCCATGAGGACACTTTTGTGCCCCCACGTGTTATTTGCAGCACCACAAGTTATTCCAAGGGACCTCCCCCTTGCTCACTGCTTTTGAGAGTCCTTATCTTCATTGTAGCACCCATGGACCTCATTAGGCCTCTTAGAGAACCCTACAACATGCATATATTATTTTTTGACCTCTTGAGAGGCTTACGTTTTCATTTATGATCTAGTTTGGTGTGCTTGTCACCAAAAGCTAATTAATTTGCACATCATTTTATTTTAGGGGCTAATGTAGGATCAATTAGGTAATTCGAACTCCTAATGAGTGTATAAATAGGAGTTAGGTGAATTCACTTTGGATCATCACTTGACTTAGATCATTCTCTCTCTTCAAAATTTCACATTTTTTTCCTTGGAGGATATTTTTGGGTCATGGATGATTTTGATGTGTGGATTAGGTTTTCTTATCTTGGAGCTTCTTATATTGAAAATTTGATGATGGTTGGATATGTTCTCTTACATGTAAGTACATTTTGACAGTATTTTCTTTTACTTTTTTGCATACATTGATCATGATATTTTTGTTGTTTTAGGGCTAGCTTTTGCATGCACTTACGACATCAATGTGGAATTATGTCTATATACAGATTGTCTCTATGTATGGGCCATGTTTGATGAATGAATTACCTTGAAAATACTTATCCATTTGCAACGAAGTATAAATTCTTTTAAGTTCACTTTTCTTCTCTTGCCCTTAACATTGGACGAAGATGACTTTGAGAGCCTCTTTGAACAAGAAACAAGATCCATCTTCATATTTCTACTTGACTCCATTTCCCCAAAATGAATTAGGCATTTATCCATCACCTATTTCTTCATATTTTTCACCTTTTGCTAGGTCTATCCAAGTTGGGTTACTTAGGGCATCAATTTCCCGACAAGCTAGCCATCAAAAAAATTTGATCTCTTAGGGTCTCCTGCGCTGGCCTTTTCTCTATCCCTCCTCCAATTTTGAGTCCATTCCAACGGTGGAGTTGGGATAAAAGCCAAGCCCTGGCTCCGGGATTGAAACTTGCCCTGTCATCCCCAAGGCTAGTACCTCATAGGGCCAAAACAACACCTTCAAGTGCAAATTCTTTCTTTGATCCTTCCCCTCCTTGTCTAGGGTACGAATATCATTTGTTGCTACATTCTTCCCTCATACCCTAGATTGGGTCCACTTTGCCCTGTGTGGTCCCGCTCCTTTGAAAGATCATTAATATAGAACCATCTAGGATACCAATTCTAACAAGTATTTTAGGGATTAGTAAACTCCTTCACAAGTCGTATCCCATAAACCTAACCCTCAAATCCTCTCTTCCTTTCCATAGCACACATAGTACCTTTCTTAGAAAGAAAGAAAGCTCCATCCTTCAAGCCCTTCTAGGAAAGGATTTATTAGGGTCACTCATATCCATTCATTGTTTCATCCTTCATTAGTGACTCCATGCACACCAGTTCTCCTCCCATTGGTGAAAGTTCGTAAATAGAAGGGAGCTTTAGTTGAAGTGACAGTGGGCTAAGCCTCCATTTGTTGCCTTTGGCCTAGCATTTTCCCATTAGGGATCCCCCATAGGTCCACTGCTAGTTTGAGCGGTAACAAGATAACAACAACTCACTTGTTCCATTCTTTAAGACACCAATCAATTGTTCAATATATAGTATTGGAGGTAAATGGAATAGATTAATCATCTTAAAAAATATTTGAAACATTCATATTCTGCAAAATTCACAACTTCAATTTGCAACTTCAACAAATTCTTTACTAATTTTTAAACTAAAATAATACAAAACAAAAAAAAAAAAACTCAGTACTTATATGTATATGTATATGTATATGTATATACATGTACATGTACACGTATATAAACTTAAATTACAATTTTAGACAATATGCCATCTATTTTAATGTAATTTGTATACTTTCTAATTTTTCAATTTTATTGTGAAGATGTGAAAGATAAAGTTATTTTGATAAATAAATAAAAATAAAAATTTTAATATAGTGTTGTAAAATATATAAATAATATAACTAATTAGAAATAATATAACTAATGAAATTAGACCTAGAACAAGACTCTCTCTAGCGTCGAATCTGGTATTAAGCTTTATGGCCCAAAGTCGACTTCTTCCTCTAGTTAATTGGTCAGGGCAAACTCCTTACTTGGGATAGGATCAAGAGAAAAGGTTTTGAAGGTCGATCGTGGTGTCCTCTTTGTATAAAGGAGGGAGACATAGTGAATCATCTCCTCAACTTTTTCCCGATGGCAAAAGAGCTATAGTCCCAAATAGAAAATATTTTGGAGCTTAAGACTGACTGGTGAATAGCCTGAAAGAATCACTGGAGCTTTGGTGCTAAAACCACTTTAAGAATCCAATCGTCAATAGAGAATGACGCCTTTCTCAAGATTTTACTTTGTGGAACCTTCGGAAAGCTAGGAATAAGGTGGTCTTCCACTCATAGCTTATTAGGACCAGTCATGTATGGAAAGAAATCAAACGCAACACCAAAGAAACCATCTTGGTTGAAATATGGGAGGACGACAACTGGAAAACTAATGGAAGGTGTTTGACAACTCAATTGTCTTAAATTGATTACATAAATTATCGACCAGAGTTGGTAAACTTGTGAAGAGAAAATGCACAATATATGTTAGAAGAATTTTTATTAAGTTGGATTTATCAATTGATTGAGTTATTGGAAATGTGTCTTTAAGTTTTGTATTCCTATTTCGAAATGAAATTGACATTGCTATCTAGTGAAAATAAAATGATTGTGAATTTAAAGCAATATTTCTTACTTGAAAAATGAAACCATAAAGAACTCACACTTGCATAATGAAAACTATATTAACTCGCACTTGCAAAAATAAACTCACACTTGCAGAATGAAAACTATATTAACTCACACTTGCTTCAAAATTGACAGTTCAAGAAAGTAACTACAAACAAACCACTCTTCTTCTAGAATTAAACTAAGAAAACCTTTGAATAAAAATGCTCTGAACATAAAGCTAAAACAAATCTATATACCAAAATATATAGAGAGAAACATATTATGCTATGAAGTTGAAATGTTTTTTAATGAAATTCCAAAGAAATCACAAGGAAGTCATTGGTATTTTGATGATTCAAATCAGTTGCAGAAAGTATAAAAGAGAGTTGTAAAGCTACCATAAGAAGATAATGAACATACGTGAAAATGTTATAGCAAATAATAATAAAAAGGAAAATCTACAAGTTAAAAACCCTCACTGTTTGCAGGGGCCCTCCACAAACAGGTTGTCTCAAGCTTCAACGAACAGTTAACTGCTCATCAAGTCTTCAAAGGCGCTTCCATTAAATCAAAACACAAAGTTTCAAAATGATTATAGTCACAAAATATTCATTCACCATTGTTTTTTTGTTTTGTCATGCCTTACGGTATTCATAAAATCCATTCAATAATGTTTGAGGCTTTCATTCCTACTTTCGGCTAACAGAATTCTAATTCAAACTATCAGACTGAGATTCCTTATTTTAGCTTCTGATAGATAGTGATTCACTCAGGATTTGCTATTCGGCAAAGAAAATCGTGAGGCATTTTCATCTCGGACTCTCACTCGCTTGCTCCAACTACGTGTTGACTTTTGCTTTTGACCACGCGATTCAAGCTTTCTTCTAATGATTTGGTGTAGATAAATAGGAGGAGATCATTGAGGGGATCAACCTCTTTCTGCCCATATCTTGCTTTCCTTGAATGGCACCCCAAGCCCTGTTCAACAATGGAGTTAGCATTAAAAACAGATGTTAGCTGCAGAATTGTACAAATCCAGTAGCCAATGCAAAATTTAAACTAATAATAAGGAACATTTTTGAAATATGAAAAATAGGATAATTAGTACCTAACCTATGTCAAAAACCTGAAATTTGATGCCTATCAAGTCAAAAATATTGGTCAAGGAGAAGGAAAATGAGTCAAGAAGAGTGTCAAGATGAAACATTCATGAGGCTCTACATTCCCCCACATGGAGGTCATTGCATGTCCTCATGCAAAAATGCAAAATTTAGTGCCCTTGTCAACTATTGCATCTCGTTTGAAACTCGAGCTAGCACATCTAAATTTGTCTTTTTCACCGTTTTCCTTGCCACTACCATCCTTGGTTTCTTCATCGGAATTTTGTATTTCAAATTTATCACTTTTCTTTTAAGGACCTTATTCTTTTGTTTCGGCTTCTTATTTTTCTTATACCACAATCTCAAATGTAAGAGAATATTGTCATTTTTGGTTCTTTGGATTTCATTCTACATCTTCAAGGCTTCATGTTCCTTTTGTATGTGTCTATTTAGCATCTCCGGCTCAAAGATTTCTTGTTTTAAAATGTTTATGACTGGAGGTTCTTGTGGGCTACTAGATTGATCTTCTTTTTCATTCACTGTTGAATGAGATGTCTTTTTTGTAGCTTTCTTTTCCAAAGATTCTATATAATCGTATATCTCTTGTTGTACTAGATCTACCTTTGGTGTTATTGGGCCCGGGCTTTGAATGGTTGAAATGACAGTATGTGAGGGAGCCCTCTACTTCTCGATTTCATCTAAATTAACATATTCAATGACTTTTAGAGATGGTTCCTTCAATGCTTGATTAATCTTGGCACTTCTTCTCACATTTGATGGAGGAGGGTTTTTTATTTGAATTCTTTTATTTTCTGTTTTGACCTCCTCTATTTCCTTGGATGTGTTCTCTTCTTCTCTATTGAATTTCTTTCTTCTAACAGTTTTCTTTTTTAAATTCCTAAATTTTTTGCAATAGGAATTTCATCCTCTAATTATTCCTGGGACTGTTGTTGAGGTGACTTTTGAATAGGGCTTTCAGATACTCTTTCCCTCTTTTTCCTTCACTGTTACTGGCTTGTTCTTCTTCTTCTTCCTTAAAATGGTTTCTAAGTAAGAAGTTTTCTCAATCATATCCTAAACGCTTAAGGTGGAATTCAATAAGAATTTTGATGAGTCCATGATGATACATAATGGTTTCTATAAATTAAGTCTTTTTCTATACATTTCCTCACATTTTTCTTAAGCTATCCAACAAAAACTATGGGAGATTGATCACATTTCCTTCCAGAAAATGCATCATTATGCAAATGTGATAAAAGAACATGCAGCCAAACCTTCCTTCACAAGAGATAAAATTTTGAATAACCAGTAATAGATTTATCCATTTAATTTTAAGTGCATTTCTTGGGATTCCTTTCTTAAAAATGGATGTGTCCATACCTGGATTCTTTAAATTATATTCTTCACTTTCTATGCCTCTGCTTTTAAACCATTGTTCTCCTCCTCTGGATAGGTCGGCAGCTTCATAAATAAGGGACTCTGTCACTACAAATTTAATATCTCCAATCTCAAATTCCACTGCATCAAAAGCTCTGGCAAAGGATTTGGTCACCTCTTTGTTGAAACCATCAAATTTCTCCACGAAATGTAACCATTGTGCTTTCTGTAGCATCTCTTTCACTTACGCGTAACCTTTCATAAATTTTCTTCCATTCAGTTCAAACCTCACAATGACCCCATGATCGGAAATTTTTTCCCCTGACTTTATTCTTGACAGAAAATGGATCAAAGTTTCAGAATGAGGGGTTTCGGCAATATATAAGAAAAAGACGTATAAGTCTAGTTGGAGGAGAAGGAAAATCCTTCTTAACCAACTGGAAAGAAGTGTTGTCTTGCAAATGTTTGATAAACTCCTCCTTTGTCAATGGCTTATGATAGATTCTTAATCAATGACCATTCATAAGAAAAGTGATTCTTTCTTCATCAATATTTCTAATCCTAACTACACCATTATCAAAGACTGTTTCAATCTCATAAGGCCCAAGCCAATGAGTTTGAATTTTCCCTTGGAAATCTTTGAACTTTGAATCAAAAAGTAATGCCCAATCTCTTGGCTGGAACTTTCTTTGATATATTTGTCATGCCATCTAGATCTTTGTTGTTGAACTAGACTGGTTCTTTGGATTGCATCTTATCTTATTTCATCAAGTTCATTTAATTGTTCCATCATTTGTCTTTGTGCTTCTGAAAGGTCAAGACTCGATTTAACTATTTTCTTGAAAGTTTTGACCTGAAACTCAATAGGAAACAACATTTGCTTCCCGTAAACAAGCTCATACGGAGTATGTGTTGTAGTGTTTCTCCATGTGGTACGGTATGCCCATAAAGCTCCTAGAAGATTTTTTGCTCGGTCTCTTCTATGCAGATGCACAGTTTTGGTGAGAATTTCTTCAATTACTTTATTGGTGGACTCCACTTGTCCATTTGCTTATGGATGCTATGGAGTTTACTTCCGATGTTTGATTGTGTACTCCTCCATTATCTTTTGTACCAACTTGGACGTGAATTCATTACCTTGATCTGTTACAATTTCCCTTGGGACACCAAAATGAGTAAATATATCCTCGAAAAGAAATGAAACTACAATATTTTCAGTAGAAAAAATGAAGTGCTTTAGCTTATATCCATTTTGTAACATAATTAGTGCAAACAAGAATGTACATTTTCTGTCTCGATGGTGGATTGATTTGACCAACAAAATTCTGAGCCCATTTTTTAAAAGGCTCAATAAGTACCTGAGGTTGTAGAGGCATTTCATCAGAGGGAACATGTTTCCTCATCCTTTGACAACTATCACATCTCTTGACATACTCCTTGGCATCCTTAAAAAGGGAAGGCCAATAGTATTCTAAGATAAGGACTTTGTAGGAAGTTATTTTGTCAACAAAGTGTCCTCCACATGGCTCATCATGACAAGCTTTCAAGATCTTTGGTACTTCATCTTCTCTAACACATCTTTGCATGATCACATCTGGCCCTATTTTATACAATTCTTTATTTATCCATGAATAAGATGCACTAATTTGAATTACCTTCCTTTTCTCTCGAGGAGATAAATATGATGGTATCTTCCCTATAGCCAAATAATTAACAATATCTGCAAACCAAGGTGATTTAGTAGATACTACAAAATGTTATTCATCAGGGAAATTGTCTTCTACAAGTACATCATTATTATCATTTTGTAGTCTAGATAAAAATTTATTCATCAGGGAAATTGTCTTCTACATGTGCATCATTATTATCATTTTTAATTATAGACAAAAAGTCAACAATTGTATTTTGTTTCCCAGGTCGATCCAAAATAGTGATGTTAAACTCTTGCAACAACAGCAAGCATCTTGTAACTATGCCATTAGTGATAGGTTTATTCATTAGGTACTTAATTGCATAATGATCTATATGTACAAAAGTTTCGTAGCCAGTAATGCAATGTCTTAATTTATTGATAGCATGGACAACAACTAAAAGCTCCTTTTTTGTTACAGTATAATTTAACTCTCCAGGAGTCAAATTTTCACTGGTGTAATAAATGGCATAAGGAGTTGTTGTAGCGGCTATAACCACCCTCCAAAATTTTTCCTTAGCCTATCTTAGAGCCTCCCTACCAACCTTCACAGCAACTTGCCTTGCTTCATCAAGTCCTCAAGATTCAGTGTCTTCTTACTCAAAGGTAGCCTGTCGATCATAGTTTGATCTTTTCCCTTCATAGGTTGCTTACCCAGACTTGGTCCAGCTGCATGTTGAGCAGCTTCCCCTTGAAAATTGTGCATTCCTGGAGGGAAACCAACATTTCCCTCCAGGAATTGTGCAATCCTCTCTGATAGCCTGTTGGTCTCCTGGATTGTGCATTCCTACTAGCCAACCCTCCCAATAGGAATTGTGCAATTTTTCCCATCAACAGGTAGTTCAACCCAGGATTTGCCCAAAATTGGGCAGCAGTCAGCTGTTGGGCCCAGAAATTGTGCAATCTCCATGGGTAGTCATCCCAGCTTACAGTCAGGAATGCACATTTTTCCCAAGCAGTTGAGCACTGACATGCATGGACAGTACAGTTGACCAGTTCCATCGGGACCGACGAAACTTGACTTGCATGCATGCATGAATTGATCTTCCCAGAATAGAAATAATCAACATGCAAAAGCTATCCCATGATTCAGGGAGCTATTTTTAGTAGCTGGTGGTTACATGCAAATTTGTTTTAGAAGTTTCCCTCCAAGTGTCGCTTTTTCTTAGATTTGTGGCATGCGCGTCTTGAGACCAAACTTATCTATTCGACACATCAGAGCTCATTCATTCACATTGATCTTGGAGCTTTGACATCCCACAACACATCTAGGACTCTTCGACACATCTGGCTCAACTATTCAGGGGTACGTGGCCTCAACTTGTCTTTTTCATCATTTTTGTCACTTTTTGTGTATTCGCTTGTGTGAGTGTTGTTTACTTGATTTCTTTGAATGCTTGTTGTTGTTTAAATGTATACTAACTTTTCCTAGATTTGTTTCAATTTTCGTTGTTATCTCACTGTTGTCACATGCATAAAATGTTTTGCACAGGCGTTCACCCAACCGACGAACCGCCTCACTCACATGCATGTTAATCTATTTGTTGAATACTCCATTCATGTTTTGCATGCATTGTTAATCACTTCTACTATCACTTAGTGTCTCCATTCATTTCATCGACTTACTTTCTTCAAGTTTCCCGTCAGCGAGTCGGGCCAACCTTGGCCCAGTCTCTGCCTTCACCAAGGCTGCATTACACAATTTGGAGAAGGAAGGCTCACCTTCCTCTCTAGATTTGTGCATTCTAGCCCAACACTGACCTCTTGGACTGAATTGTGCATTTCTGGCGGTCAGTGGCTACTTGGCCCAAAAATTTGCGCAAATTTTCCCCTGGGCTAGCAGTCCTTCCCAACTAGGATTTCTCATTGCACAATCCTAGCAGCCAACTAAACGACTGGACTGTGCATTCCACAGTTCCAACAGTCAGTCAGTCTCTCAGCAGCCCAGACCATGCCTTGTGCAGTCTTGGTAGTCAGTCTCCCGACCTCCCAGCTAAAATTGCGCAACCTTCATGATTATTCACCGAGGTATGTTGCAAGTTAGTTCTCATGTTCATTTTGGTTTTCGAATGACAAATTTCTTGCTATGAGTGTCTCCATGTATCTAGGTATCACAGGTGTTCATATGCCTCTCAGCAGTACAAGTACAATGGTTTCCAAGAGAGAAGAGACGCAATGATGGATAACTTTTCCCACATCCTTCGGTGACTACCCACAGGCGACACATCTTCATCCAGGAGCCACTCTGGAGTTACCAATCCTTTTAAGGTACAAGTTAACTTTGATATTACCATATTTAAGGGTCATATAGATGAAGATGTTGTAGATAACTAGTTGAATCTGTTGGAAGGATATTTTTTAGTTCATGACTTTTCCAATCGAGAAAATATTACTGTTTCACTTCTCAAATCTACCCCACATGTCAACGACTGGTGGGAAACCTACTGTGAAGAAAAGGACAAAATGGAATCCTCATTGTTTTCAACCGAAACTACTTGGAATTATTTTCGAGAAGCCATCAAGGAACAATATTACCCTGTTGGGAGCTATGAAGATAAATACATAAATTGGACCACACTATGGTAGGGAAGGGACCAAGATGTGTAAGAGTTTACAAATGTTTTCCATACCCTTCACACAAAGCTAGGTATCAAGGATTCTTAGCAACATTTGGTACTCAAGTACCGCAACTGTCTGCACAAGTACATCCAGGATGAGATGGAGTTCTTGGACATCCCCTTTCTTAGCACGACGTACTGATACGTTGTCAAGATTGAGTAGAAGTTTAAATAGAAGAAGCGAGACTTTGGATCTGTGAATCTTAAGCAAGGAAAAGGCACCCCCAAACCAGAGATAAAAGGACAAAGCCAAGATGGGACAACTTAGGACAACCCGCCGAAGCTGCAAGAAAATAACAACACCACGAAGACAAAGAAGGACATGGAAAGTGTTGTGAGTTCCATAAGAGATCCACTCACAACACAAGTGAGTGTCAGGACAAGCAGTCAGTAGTGGTCGAGCTGAAGGCTTCCAAATTAGACACATGTTCCAACTCTTAGTCAGAACCCAAAAAGGGGAATGATAAAGGGAAGCAGATCATTCACGTGAAGCCCAGTGCCACCGTGGCCACTGCTAAGATCCAGAAGAATGAGTTTGAAGATCCAAAGGAGGGAAAACACCTCTTACACTCACAGATGTGGGTGAAGGGTTCTCTGTTGCAGTTCATTGTCGATAGCAGAGCCAAAAGAACCTCATTTGAACAGAGGTCATGAAGCAGTTAGGCCTAACAAATACAACACATCCACATTTGTACACCATTGGGTGGCTTCACCAAGGAAGAGATCTTTGCATCAGCCAGTAGTGTTGCCTTCCCTACAACATCAAGTCCTTCACGGATGAGGTACTTTGACATGTTGCTCCTCTTGAAGTTTATGATGTACTATTAGGAAAACCATACTTGAGGAAGCAACGCATTGTATATGAGTCTAGACCTCTCTTTGTCATTATTACTTTGGGCAATAAGTTGTGCAGGATACCAGAGGTAGCCCCGTCTACTGCCATCTCTTTGATCACTACAAAGCAATGCAAATAAGATCATTTCCTAGACCAGGAAACTTTTTTTCCTTATGATTCACCCTCAAGGAAAGAAGAAGGTTGTGGCCACGACTTCCAAACATGGCTCCTTCGCACAACAGCAACAAATGGACAAGGTCGTGGAGGAGTATAGGGACATTTTTTCCTCACCCACGGGGGAACCTCTGTACTGTTAGGTGAAGCACTCCATCGATCTAACCCTGAGCACACCACTAACCAATGGACCGATCTATCGACACTCTATTCTGGAGAACTATGAGATCAAGAGGTAGATTTAGGAGTTGTTGCAGAAAGGGAACATACCAGACATTCCTGGAAGTTAAGAAAGTTCCAAATTTTCACCTCCCAGATGCATTGTTATGCCTCTTGGAACACATTTGTGTTCCTTCAAGCGAGCATGCCAAGATGATTTGGGAAGTGCACTACAGTCGAGTTACTGGACATTTTAGAGTAGAGAAAATAGTGGCAGTACTGTAGAAGTATTTTTATTGGTCGAACCTTCATCAGGATATTGGGAAGTACATTAGATCCTGCATTGCCTACGCCATTTCCAAACCAACCATCAAGAAGCAAGGCATATATACTCCTCTGCCTACTCCTAATATACCTTGGGAATCCATCTCCATGGATTACATGTTGGGCCTTCCTTCTACTAAGCACGACAATGACTATATTTTCATGGTCATCGGCAGATTCTCTAAGATGACCATTATGGCGGCTGGTAAGAAGAGTATCATAGCAGAGGCCACTGCTAAGTTCTTCTTTGAGTGAGTGTGGGTACACTTTGGGATCTCACAGAGCATTATCTCAGAATGGGACAACAGATTCCTAAGTGCATTTTGGTCAAGTCTTTGATCGATGTTGGATACCAAGCCTACGAAGTCCACTGCTTTCCAACCCCAAATTGATGGCCAAACAGAGGTCGTCAACAAGATGATTGTACACACTATGCACATGTATAACTCGAAGCATACATGCACATGCGATGAATCCTCCCCTATGTCTAGCATAGCTATAACAAAGCTCTCCACAGCTCAATGGGCCACATCGCCTTTTAGGTAGGGTTGTGATTTTAGCCATTGTCCCATTGATGCGGCCATACCATTTGTAGCTACTCAAGCAGATTTGACTCACGTCTAGTCTGAATTCGACAGGGCTAACAGCTTCATTGAGCGCATTCAACACATTCGCAAGCAGGTCCATGATATATTGGATAGAGCCAATGTGATCCGGATTTAAACATGAACACAACAAATTACAGATATAACCATAAATATAGAGATGTAGTAAAAATAACACTTCATTTAGTTAATATCAAATACTGAAGTATGCTTACAAATAGAATGGAAATAAGACTAGCTCGATCGATGGTAGCTTATCTCTGAGAAGAGATGTGGTGGCTACTAGGGGTGATTTTAGGGGCGAATGTTCGCCCTTTAGCGAAATTAAGGGGTTTTAAATTTTTAATGGACGAATATTTTGTATCATAGTATATTTTTACAAATCACCTCAAATAGCTCACCTTATTTTAAGGGAGAGGGTAAAAAAGGTAAATTTAGCCCTTGAAATTAGGAGTTACAACCTTCCATTCGCCCATTTTCAAGAATAGGCTTTATTTAAGTGAATCCATTTGCCCATTTTCAAGAATAGGTTTTATTTAAGTGAATCCTATGGGCCAAAGGCCCAAATACCATATTTATAAAAGAGGTATGGTAAATTAATAAAAATATAAATAAATGAGAGGTATGGTAAATAAATAAAGCATTTTTATATTTACTCCATAAGTCACCTTATATACATGCAAGGGTGTAAACAAATAAAAATATAAGTAAAGTGGAGGTATGGTAAATAAATAAAACATCTTTTTATACTTATTCAAAAGGTATGGTAAATAAATAAAAATACTAGAGGTATGATAAATAAATAAAACCTCTTTTTATATTTAGTCCATAAACCTCTTTTATTTAAGAAGGCTCAAAAAAGAGGTTTTATTTAAGTGAATCCTATGGGCCAAATACCATATTTAAAAGAGGTATAGTAAATTAATAAAAATATAAATAACCGAGAGGTATGGTAAACAACTAAAACATTTTTTTATATTTACTCCATAAGTCACCTTCTATATATGAATGGTATGGTAAATTAATAAAAATATAAATAAACGAGAGGTATGGTAAACAAATAAAACATTTTTTTTTTATATATTAATACCATCCAAAAAAACATTATTAACCCTAATATTAGTATTAATAAAAATAAAAATGTCACATGGTATTGACCCATGGTATTCACCAAAATGGCACATGGTATTGACCCATGGTATTCACTTGGAATGTAGCCTATTGAAATGGGGGAATTAAACCAAAATATATCCATCTTTACTCTCGATCTACTAACCCCCGAGAGGTATCAAATATCATGATATGCAAACTAGCATAGAGTTAAAAAAATATTTGATCCGATCAAGAGTAAAAATGGATGTTGTAATTTAATGTATGTTAAACATTTTAGCTTGGTTAAAATAAAAATAAAATAAAAATCAACTACTAATTTTATTAATTTTTATAAATTACTAATAGTAATTTTTAAGCTCCAGGTTTATGATAACCCATGGTATTGACCCATGGTATTCATGTGAGCATAGACTATTTAAAGGGGAAATTCTATCTTAGATCCATCTTAATTTTGGGTCTACCAAGTGCTGAGGGATAAATAGATTTCATCCCCCTAAGAGTGGTAGATGTGGAGTTAAGATGGCTATAGGTTGGTTTTTATGATAATGAAGATATTAAATAGACTTAGGAAATTATATTGTAAAAACATCTTAAGGTGAATGGTTAAAGCATAGACATTGAACAAGTATATTTGTATGCTTCTGTTTTAAACTGAAACAAATCCCGGGCTAAAAGGAATGGATTGATTGCACTAGTCATCCTTCTATAACTTTCCAACATATGCTGGAGTAAACAGATTGTAATTTGGGTAATTTTTCTAATTGCAAACGGGAACATACTTGTGTATTGGTAGGGTGGTTACGAGGTCCCTAGAAGTGGAGTAAACAGATAGTAATTTGGGTAATTTTTCTAATTGCAAATAGGAACATACCTGTGTATTGGCAGGGTGGTTATGAGGTCCCTAGAAGTGATGAATTTGAATTTTTCTTGGTTTTATATATAGTATTAGGTTTTTTCTCATGCTTTCTGTGAATGGCATGGGTGAATTTTATCTTACACCCACTAGATTATCGATATGTAACTTCGGTAATTTTGATTTCAAAAGATATTTTAAAGAAATGCAATGATTTCATTTGTGTATTCAATAAACACAAGATTTTATAATTGAGTAAAATATTCTCCATGCCTGGTGAGAGATTGGCCAAAAAATTATATATACATATCATATTATTGATAAAATCACCTTCCATTATTCCTATATACCATGGACATTCGCCCATTTATTATACATGTAAATTTAGGGGGGTTCTTAAAATTTTCCATGATCTTCGACCATGTTAGAAGGGAAAGCAACAAGGTGGCGGACCTCCTTGCCAATATGGGAGTTGAATACAAGCACCCTCTCCTAGCAGGGAACCTTAATATCATCCAGAATCATGAACAAAAACAGGAATGCAACACTCTGCTCCAAAAGGAAGCAAACTCCCCGGATGTGGGTGATTCACCGAAGACATAGGTGGATGGGACAGGGGTGGAGCAGTGTCGATCGAAACCTTCCATCTCCACACCACATGGCCAGAGATACGATGGATTCAATACAGTTGAAGAGGCCATCACATGGCATTGCGCAACGGGAAGCATGTATGTACAGGCATGCAGAGGAAAGGACCATCGCCTCCGCATGCTTCGGGGCTAGTCAGCCTTCGACGACATTGAATGCAGCAGTTATGGCGACGGAAAGCCGAGACGCGACAGATTATGTTAAATTCCGGGACAGATATGGAATTGACAGGAGGCTCCATAAGCATCATTGGTTGGGAGGAGGAGGGTTATGGGAGATATCCGAGCTCCGCTGTGTTGCTGAGACGCGCCCTCTGCCAGCTCAAGCTCTTTTCTGTTCGCTTCTGTGCGCTCACTCTATTCTCCTCTCCGTCATGGTGAGGCAGCGGCTTATCAGTAGAAGGGGAGGCTCGAGAGGGGGAAGCTCTCGTCAGCAGGTCAGGAGGCGAAGCTCCTCGAGCTCTCCCTCCTCCTCAGCTGACAATCCTCACTACCCCAATACAAGGAGTGGGCGGGGTCGTGCGGGTCTTCGCTCTGCTCCTTTCCCCCTGCCAAGAAATCCCTCCCCCCACACCATGCTCTTCCACTTCTGGAGCACACTTAACCAGCCTGTCATCATGGCCACCATTTACATCTTATTCACCGAGGAGGTGACTCAGAGCAACCAGGGGCTCTGCTGTGGAAGTGCCACATTTCAGGCAGAGCCTAGTAAACAAGGCGCCCATCAGAATATGAGCACTTCCATGGAAACTGAGCACGAAGGGCAACACAGGTGGAAGGGGAAGGAGGCAATGCGGAATAGGAGTGAGGAATCAAAGCCTCAGCAGGCCTCGCCAGGCAAGGAGATGAATACGCAGAATGAGGAGGACATGCGGCGGGAGGAAGGGGATGGAGAGCCAAATCCAACGGACAACTGTGAAAACTGGGGCTGCCCGATAGTGGAGGAACCGGCCACGGAGCTCATTGTGCCCAATGCCAGGTGGCAGTTCTTTTAGGATTAGGTTCCACCTCTATTTTTTTCCATGTAGGCACATCCAAGTGGATGAAAGGCCGATTTTTTCTATCTTGTTTGCTCTGTTTAGAAAACTGTGGATAATGTTTCTTTTTGTATTTTTGACTCCTTTAGACTGGTTTCCCCTCTGTTGGGGCAGTCTCAGAACCAGTGCCTCGGCAAGCTGAGAATGGCTGTCCTCTCGTACAGCCAGCACCTTCTCTGTAAATAGCTTTTTTCCTTATTAATAGATTAATCATGCTTAGCAAAAAAAAAAAAAATTGTTTACATCATTATTTCAAAATGTTGAAAACTTACCCTAGAAAAAACCCTTAAAAAAAAAAAGTGTTATTCCAGCATCAACACTTTTCGTTTTGGAGGGTGTTTTTTACACAATTTTTACACATAAAAATTCGATTTTACTGATATTTTTTTAAAATGTTGAAAATTGACCCTAAAAAAAAAGGCATCATTCCAGTATCAACGCTTTTCATTTGCAGGGTGTTTTTTGCACAATTTTTGCACAAAAAAATCGTTTTCACTGCCATTTTTAAAACATGTTCAAAATTGACCCTAAAATAAATAAATAAATAAATAAATCATCGTTCCAATATACACACTTTTCGTTTTTAGTACTGTTTTTCATGTTTTTTAGGGTTTTTTTGCCAGAGTTCCCATTTTGAGTTTATAGTTCCTGTTTCAAAGTTTACATTGTTTGTGGATGGTAATTGAAGTGGTTGATTAGAAGGCTGAGTTTGATTTTGAATTTTGGAAAAGTGTTTGTTTGAGGAGGATAATATGGAGGTTGATGTGGAATAAATGGTTGTTTAAATTGATTATACTTAAGATTCCTAGGAGGATACTGCCAGCCTTGTGTCCATAACGGATTTTGAGATGGCAAATTTTTCCAAGGCATTGGAGTATTCCAATTGTTCTGAGGTTGTGCAAATGATTGGTATTGAGGATTAATACCTTGTACCATATTTGGCTGTTGTGGTGGCCATGGTCTTTTACCAATAACACATAGTGAATCAAATTGGCTTGCTTCAACTTCATTTTGCAAGACTAGTTTAAGTCCATGAATTGAAGGGAATTCCTTTGTGATATGAATTTCTTCACATATAGCACATATTTATACACTATCAAGAGGGAATTCTCTTAGAGCATGCTTCTTTTTACATTTAGGACAAAAAATTGGTAATGCAACATTTCCAACTTTTGCTTGTTTTGTAACTTGATAGTATCCATTTGTTCACTAGTACTCCCTAAGGTATTTGTTTTGAAGTTGTCAAGAAAATTTCCTATTTCTTCTTTGTTTATTGCCCGAGTTGCAGATTTATTAATCCTAGACATAATAGGGTCTCTTGGATTTTTCCCAGTTCTAGCCTTTCCTCTTGAATTGTGTACAGAAAATTCACAAATTTCTCTAAATGATAACTAAGAAACATCTCCATTGCCCATTAAATTGAGAAGATCTACCCACTCATCTCTAATGACTTTTAACAAAAGAGCTTTCAGAGTTTCTTCATCTAGATTATTCATTTTAGCTCTTTTAACATTATAAGACAATCTTTCAACGAAATCCTCAAGATTTTCATCATCTTTTTGCATCACTTTAAATACTTCATCTTTAAGGTTATGAGGCATAAAATAGTCTTCGTATTTTTCTAAGAACACATTTTTCATTTCTTCCCATGTTCGTATGGTATGTGTTCCTAATCCCATAAACCATTTAAGTGCTTCATATTTAAGAGTGGCTGGAAACAATTTCAATTTTTGAGAATCAAGCAAGTAGTCATAAGATCTACAAAAAACTTCAAACTCAAAAAGAAATGTTTTCGTATCCTCTTGTCTTACTCCATGGAAATTAGGGAGGATGGAGGGTGAGATATTATTCATTGTAATTGTGGTATCTTCATATAATATGGGAAACCCAAAAGGCTTTGTTTCTCCTCTACCACCTCTTCCTCCACTTCCTCCTCTACCTCCCCCTCTACCTCCTCCTCTATTACCTCTTCCACCCCCAATCCTAAATCCACCATTTAGATTATGTACTTATCCTTCTCCTTCCACTGCCATTGTAGATTCTTCAGAGCTAATGTAAGGTTCTTCAATGGGATTTTCTAGTTCCTCTTTTGGTTCTTCTATCAAAGGAATAAAATAATTTTATTCTTCTTCTTCACTAGGGATTTATAGTTCTTGTCCTAGAATTGGTTCTCTAATTGAAGGTAGAAATATTACTCCTTCTATTGGGGATGTAGGTTCGTCTACTACAACTTCAGTGGAAGAAGTTGGTGAATATTTTGGTTGGATTTCAAATCTTTGTACCTCAGGAAGCCAAAATCTACGTCCAAATGATGGAATATTAGTTTCGGTGGATGGTGTGGCACTACGAGGTCGTGGTGGGGTGAGTGGTGATGTTGGAATGGAACTCCTACCTCTACATATAAGCCTACCCCTAAAATCTCTTTCCATATGCATAAATATGTTTTTATCATTATTTTTTTAATGAAAATATTCCTAAAAAAATTTGAATCCCATATACACTTCCCCGACAACGACGCCAAAATGTTTGGTAATTTAATTGAGCATAGATTATCGACCAGGGCTTGTAAACTGATGAAGTTTATGTGCACTAGTTGTGCTAGTATTATTTATTATGTGAGTAAATTTTTAAATTGAATTAAGATGTTTTCATGCACATGATTTATCTAAGAAATTGTCACTGTTGCAAGAAAGGAAAATATCACACTAACATAAATAAAACTGAATTGAAGTGTAGAAGTAAATGGGAAAATCAAATCCAAATTATATTTATGTTTGCAGGAGAGAAAACTAATCTAATATTGCATAAATAAATATCACACTAGCACAATTAGATCTACTTCTCACTTATAGAAATGAAATTAATCTTAAGTACATAAATAAAATATCGCACTGGAAAATCTGAATCACACTAATAAAGTCTTGGAAGAATTATACTCCTAATTCCAATTAAATGGTTCTACTCTTCAAAATTTACATGTGCATAATAGATCCATTTTTTATTTATTTCCTTCATCCTTCACACAACGAAATG
The DNA here is from genome assembly GCA_000404065.3 of Pinus taeda. NCBI lineage: Eukaryota > Viridiplantae > Streptophyta > Pinopsida > Pinales > Pinaceae > Pinus > Pinus taeda. Next base: position 227,445 of record APFE030794916.1, read on the forward strand.
ATTAAATCTATGATAAAAATCTCCACCAAACTCTGTTATAAACTATGTTCTCACTATTATAAGCACTCACTAAAAATCAAAACTGAAAGATTAGATGAGATAATCTAATGCTACAAAACGTAAGATATAAAACTGAAATATGAATTGAAAATAAAATAAGACTTTACAGCTCCCAGGGGGCCCTCCTATGAGTTGCAGGTAAGCAGCGATCAATCAAATATTAAACACACATTAATGCAACACATAGAGGAATAATCAAGCTCACTTTTATAAATTCAAAGAGTGTTTCAAAAATAATAATCATTATGTCATCGTCATGCCGAGAGGTAGGTTTTATAACCTCCTTCAATAAATTGTTTAGAGATTTTTATGCCTACCCTACTTGAAAGGAATCCTAAAAATAACATAAGGTAATACGAAATAACTATTCTTTATGATTTTTTATCAAAGAAGCAAATCATGAGGCAAAATATTACCTTTTTCCTTATCAACGGTCTTCTCAACCGCCCGATTCATCTTGGGCTCCTCTTCCGCTAGTTTGACTTCCAAGTTGACTTGCTCATACAACACCCTTATCATCTTGTTGGATCATGAATATAGGTGGACATCATTATGCCTGTTGTCAGCTACTTGTCCATACATTTCATTCCTCAATTGGTATTTCGTAACCTACAAATTCTTCAAGTAAGTTGCAAAATTGATCATTAGTTGCAGAATTGATGTAATCGAGTAGCTTATGTAAATATTAAATCAAATAACAAGGAAACTATGAAACTATGAATAAAATATGATTGGGTACCTGGTTTTTCCAATAACCTTGCAAGTTGACTCCTTATTGGGATTATTATGATAAAAAAGGAAGGGAATGGAGTGAATGGAGTTTAGGGAAGGTGTAAAAAAGGAACAATTTTCCTCTTCAACAGCTAAAAAGAAATTCTCATTTGCTTTTGCATGTGTATCTAATATTGAGATCGATGGAGAGTATAATAATATCATGATTTGTAAACATGATGTGATGGAGTCTCAACTTAAATAAAATATTTTTGGGCAAGTAGAATACTATGGAGGTGCTATAATGATCATTCATGGGGTTGATGATGGCCAAATATATGATGCTTGGGAAGCAATGAACTCAAAAGTAGTTCAAAATTATTTGGAGGTGCTCAAAGGCTTGGAGTTTGAAGGATTTCCTATAGAGTAAGAAAAAGTTCCCGTCACTAATGGAAAACCTCATAAGAGTTCTGAATTTGTTGCTTAGGCCTTGAAGATTCCCTTAGTTTCAAGGAACACTATATTTGTCTTCAATTTTTAGATGGGACATGATAACTATGATTTATTCCATGTTAAGCTTCACATTGATTCTTTTCAACACATGAAACAACTTCAAAAATGGATAGTAGTTTTACTAGTGGAGAAGAAGTTCATTGTTAGGAAGTGAGGAAACATTTGAGAAGATTACCTTGGAAGGTGTAAGAGCATCATGTGTTATGTTGATTATCACTAGTCATGATATTTTATATCACACGAGTCCTGTTTACTATTAGGATATCGTTCATTTGGAATCTAATCAATCAAACAATTTATATTTGAAAATTTTTAAAAGAAATCCTTGTTATGATGGGAGCTTTCTATTTATGGGCTCCCATTGTCAAAAGATCACAACTGCACTAACACATATAGAACTTATATAGTAAAAAAATAATACAGTGACAATGAGACATAAATAACATGGTTGGCCAAAGACAACAACCACATGTTATGATATTCACTCTTTTGGCCTAGCAACATGCCCTTGCCACCGATGTGTGGTGTGACCTATTCGTGCACTCTGTGTGCACTCTACCTGCTACATATGTTTTGTGTGAGTTATGATCACGGAATCCGCGTTCACTACTCGTAATGTGCTACCAACCAGCCACTAGGTTTAAGCTCTGATAATTGTTGTGAGAATCTCATAAAGCACCATCAAGGAAAGACGAACATTTCCAAAGCACATGCATCCCGTCTACTATATAATCAACCGAAAGTCGACCCTAAGTTTGTTTTCTTGGAACAGATCCCAGAAAACCTTCAAAGAAATACACGTGGAGTTTCATTACAGCTACTATTTAAGAACAACATCTTGCTAAACTAAATAAAGACTCGGTCGAACTCTTCATCCTCAGGGTTCAGCTTCTTCTTCGAAAACAAGAAATAGTTCCCTTCCACTGTCATGGTCGTGGTGATGCCGCTAGTGGCACTCCTAGCTTGTGAAGCGGCATACTGAAAAAAGAAACATGTTTTCCTTTATAAAATTGCATAAGAGATCACAACTAGAAAAAATGACAAAGAAAGATGGCAACAAATATGTAGAGATTATTTTCATCAAAGAAGTAATAATAGCAGAAATGTCAAAGCTGAAAACTTTATAGTCTACCAAAAATGCTACGGAGAGTGACTATAGAAATTAAAATCACTACTAAATGAAGCTTCAAGCACTTTCTTATGACATTTCCCTTTGGTTGACTGTGAACGTCATAGATATACTATATTATCTACGATGTATATGAAAAAATTATATGCAAAATCCATTTTAATTTACAGAGATTACAATTTCTCAATAATAATATTCATTAAATGGAGACAACATGATATGCCCAGCAAACCAAGTAAGACAAAAAGTGAATGAGATATCATGGTGCCTCGAGAGAAGTTGTAAATTGGACCTGAGAACAAGTTACAAGTCGGACCTGAGAGCAATCTGAATAAATATATATATATATATATATAATATATATAATATATATATATATATATATAATATATATATTATATATAATATATATATATATATAATATATATATATATATATATATATATATATATATATTATATATATATATATATATATATATATATATATATTAAAAAAAACATAAAGAGTAGTGAACAACGTGCCTCCAAGCAGGAGGATTCACATGAAGAACAACCAAAGAAGAGATGTTGCCTCCACATGAAATGATAATATGCAAAATAAAATGATCAATTGAATGCTCAATTGATGTTTAAAGGGAGATTGAGCATATGTCAGCCTGGAAAGCTCCATTACATAGTCTGGCACCCATCGTGGCACTAGCCATCACAATGTTATGATAGGGAGACCTAAGTGATAACGTTATGACAGTGGCGGCATCACAATGGACTAGAGCATTAGAGTTATGGTAATGATAATGTTAGCCGTATGACAGTGGCACATTACATAGCTTGCATTACGTAATTTAGAGTAGATACAAGTCTGATCCCTTGTCAATTCATAGGATGCCAAAATTGTGTAACTAGTGTCTACTGTGCACGAATGCCAGACCTGAGCTAGAGTGATTTCAGAGGCCATACATTTTACATTCCAAATAAGCTACAATTCCAGACCTCTTACATGTGAAATTCATTACAATGTCAAACTTGCGAGCAATTAGAGGATGTCAAAGCATAGGATGCTAAAGGATGTCAAAGGAACCAACTTAGAGGATACCATATTAGAAATCATTTCACAATAATGACTTTTTGTTATTATTCTCTGGAAAAACATATGCAATATAGGAGCAGAAATGAATGTTTGTCTGAGATCAAGATCACAAAGTTGTAATCATAAGCTACTTAGCTTAGAAACATAATTGAACAAGTGAGACATAGACATTTCATTGAGTAGCCTAGATGGCTTGATGAATGCAACAAACACACAAGAGACCAGTCATATTCAAATTCAGTAAGGAGCTCAATATATCTTATAAGCAATAAGAACCTGGAGAGTTTGAATCATTGCTAGGTTGAGAATACTAGGAGAAAGATCGAAGACCTATGCTCAAATTTAAAGGTCTTGTAACATATTTCAAAGATCCAAAAATCATAAGGTTATGTGAAATTATGTAAAGGTGTTCAAGGTACTAGTTAAACTCATCTTTTATGGAATAGAGAGAGTCCTAATAGGAAACAAGGAAACTACTTTTAAGAAGGACCAGGACCGAACTGTATAGAGGCATTGTAGGCTCATTTGGAAGGTCAGATCTAAAGGTCAGTCACCTTAAAGGACCATAAGTATCTTCAAAAATTCTGAGATTATACAAGTCTTTATGATAGAAACCTCTCACTCCATCAAGTCGTGACACTTTGAAGGAAGATCAATTTCTCATCCTTTTGGGATTGTTGAAATCCCTAAAGGGACAAAATTGCAATATAATGCTATAGATATATCAAGGGACTAGAACTATTATTAAAGGTAGTGTTGTAGCGGCTACAACCACCCTCCAAAATTTCTCCTTAGCTTGGTTTTGGAGCCTCCCTACTGACCATCCTCAGTAGCATGTCTTGCATTGTCAAGCACATCAGCTTCAACTGTTTCATAGAGTCTTGTCAGCTTGTGTATGCAAGTTTGTTCCACCTCCTTCATAGGCTAATTTCTGGACTTAGTGTCAGTTGCTGGTTGAGAAGCTTCCTCTAGGAATTGCGCAATTATGGAGGGGAACCAACCTTCCCTCTAGAAATTGTGCAAACCCAAATGGACACCCAGTTGGGCTGTAGAATTGCGCAATTCTTCCTGTCAACCATCCTCTCAAAAATTGTGCAATTCATCCCAGGACAACTACTCAGCCTAGAAATTGTGCAATTATGGGAAATAGTCACCTGTTGCTCCCAAAAATTGTGCAATCCCTCTAGGAAAACCAACTCAACTGCTAGCAGAAATTACGCAAACCCAGCCAGGCACCCTATTGGGCTCAGAAATTGCGCAATGCAGTTAGACAGGCTTCCTTGAGAAAATTGCGAGGTCTGACACAGGACAGTTGTTTAGCCTAGAAATTGCACAATCTTTGGAGACAATCACCTGTTCCTCTCAGAAATTGCGCAATCCCCCTGGGACAACCATCTTTGCTTGGCCCAGAAACTACGCATATTTTCATCCTAGGCTCGCAGGTCGATGCATGTGCCTTCAGGTTGACCGGTTCCCTCTTGGACCAAGAAAAACTGATTTGCATGCATGGACTGCTTCTCCCAAGGTGACATGCAAATGCATCCTTTGATTTAGAGATCTATTTTTAGCAGTTGTAGGTTGCATTCAAGGATCATTTCAGGAACCTCCTGCCAAGTGTCGCTTTTCTTAGATTTGTTGCATGCACGTCACAACCTCAATTTTATCAAAACTCATCATCTAGACACTATAGATCTCATTCCTCGCACTGATGTTGCAACTTTGACAGCCCACATTGCATCTAGGAGTCGTTGGCACATGCAGCTCAGTTGTTTCTGGGTAAGCCCTCTTTTCATGTCTCGCGTTGCGTTTATGTCACTTTTGTGTTTCGCTTCGTGTGAGTGTTATCTACTTGATTTCAATGAGTTCTTGCTATCATTTTGATGTATGTTAGCTTGTAGAAGCATTGTTTCAGTTTTTGTTCGCATCTCATTGATGTCGCATGCATGACACTATTTTTGCACGAACGGTAGCCGTTGCGGCAACTCATCTCACACACATGCATGATTTCCCATTTTCTGAATCTTGCACTTGTTGTTTGCATGTATGATCATTCACTTTTGTTTGCACTAATCTCATCATGCATTCAGAGTTCTCATGTTTTTGGTCACCCACTGGCTGGTTTAGACTGTCTTGGCCCAAATCGTGCCTTGCCCGGCTAGCACTGTGCATTTCCAGAAGTGAAGGCTCTGCCTTCCCTCTAGAAATTGCGAAATTCTGGCACCACATTGACCTCCAGGCTCGCATTGCACAATTCTTGGAGGCAGTGTCCTGTTGGCCCCAAAAACTACGCAATGCAGTTTGCTGGTTGCATGTCTCTGTTGAATGAATTTGCGGATTACGCAGTTTCAGTCCTCAGCAAGGCAAGCTAGACTGTGCATTGCACATTTCCAACAATCAGTCATCTCCTGACTACCAAGACGAGAGGCCATTTGGGTGATGAACAATAGCAAAGCAGTCGATGAGGAAGGCTACCAAGTAGATTTATTTAAGCACGATTTTTGTGCTTTCATTAGCTACTTGGTTGATATCTTCTACCATGTAGTCTGTGAAGTTTTTCCACCAGCATGGTCACACCACATCATCCATCCGAACCAAAATTAGGTTACAGCTCAAATCCCAATAACTACAGAACAATCATGGTGAGCCACACATGTTGAAAATAGAAATAAGGAATGATAAAAATAGAATCTAGAATATTCCAATTTTAATTTGCCCTTGAATTAAAATTGTGAATTAAATTCGAATTTAGTCTCACCAACTACTTGGAAATAATTAATTAATTCATTATAGATTAATTAGTTGGAGAAATTCAAGCTAGAAGTCTTTCTGAAGTCATGCAACAGTTATTCCTTTAATTAACGAGTTTATCCCTTAATTAATGAGAAAAGATTGAGTTATATTTGAGTTGTAATTAGTTAGCTTAGTTTACTGAGTTAAGTCGAGTTAAATTAGTTCCAAACTGTTTGAGGAACTAATTGTGAGTTATCAGTCGGTTGATGCATGCATGCACTCAACCAGTGTACTCCAAATAACTAAAGGTTCCCCCATCAGAAACTCATGCATGTCTATTCTGAGAAAGACCCAATTGAGCTAAATGTCAAGGAAAGTGTACTATCAGTTGCATGTTTTCTCCTATAAAGGAAACTCATGCATGCAGTCAAGGTAAGGTTCCTTGAGGATTGCGTAGTTTTGACAGTGTGTTAGAGTAGTGTGTGAGAGCAGTGTTACACTGGGTGAAGGAGATCATCCCAGAGGTAACTGCACAAGGAAATACGAGCTTGGAGGGTAGAGGAGAAGGCTTTTGAGAAGCTTTGATTGCCTGTGAGCATCCAGGAGGATTGTACTGAGAGTTGACTAGCTGTGAGAGCTAAGGCTTTGTATAATCTTGATGTTTTTGCACCTTGTATGATAATACAGATAGTGGGGTTTTTAGCTGAAGCTTTCCCCTAGGTATTCTTTTGTGTTTCATGTGCATTGATTCTTCTTCTAGTTATATATGTTCAACTTGATCTTGCTCAAATATTTTAAGCTTCCGCAAAATTGATTGTAGAAGTAAATTAAAGTATTTTGCTTTAGTTATATTGCATTATCAGGTTAATCTACAGTCAGAATTTCTACAACACATTCTCGAAGTTGTATGTTATTATTCCATATAGGAAGCTCTATAGTGACCTTGAGAAGAGACAACTCATATCTATGGGACAGGTAGGTTTTCGACTGGCTCATCATGTCATTGACCACATCCTCATCCTCTGTATCGTGATTGAGGAGGCACGATATCACTCTTCAAAAGTCTACCATTGTTTCATAGATTTTCGGAAAGATTTTGACTTTGTTTGGAGGGAAGACTTACTCCAGAGAGTCAGAGATATTGCCATCTCATTGACCCTATTGACAGTTATTACATGCCTGTATGAGTCTGTCCTTGGTTGTCTTCACATGACTCATGGGATGTCTGATTTCATCCGTAGCACTATTGGTGTTAAGAAAGGTTGTCAATTATGCCCTTCCCTATTTGGGATCTATATTGATGAGTTGGAGGCATTTCTACATGAGCATATCTAGGAAACCAATGGTTTCCTTCTTCACCAGGTTCTGATATATATTTTACTCTTTGCTAACAACGTGGTCCTCCTCTCCTCATCCCTAGAAGGATTACAGAGGAAATTGGATACCTTAGCTCTGTTATGTGATCTTCGACAGTTAACGGTCAACCTCGGTAAAAAAAAAGGTTATGCTCTTCAATTGGGTGAAGAAAACTTCAGACCTTCACTTCCTATTCAGAGGGAAGGAGGTTGAGATCACCTGTAGTATAACTAGGGGGGATAGTATGGGGTAGAGAGGGAGGTACCCAAGGGAATAATGAATGTAGTATACCTAGGGGGGGTAGTATGGGGTACAGAGGGAGGTACCCAAGGGAATAATGTAATAATGAGATGGGCCATAGTTAATAAATAAAGTGGTTCACTGACATCATGTAAGGGACCACAAGTAGTTTGTAATAATGTGATAAGCCCATTGTATTAGATATACGGTATTGAGAGAACCATGGTAATGACCCATGGTATTGTATGTATGAATCCTATATAGAGGCTAAAGACTCCCCATTGAGAGATGTCAAGGAATTATATATGGACAAGCATATGGCTTGTGGAGTGTTCTCATTCCTTAAGGAGTAGCTGTATGGTGTTACCCTACCTCAAGGGTATGATCAATAAGGAAGCATTTCATATTATATTATTGGATCGATCTTGTTATTTCTGGGAATTTTTCTATTTTCATATATTTGCAGGTTAGATCTATTACAAGTGGTATCAGAGCACTTTCTTGGGCAAAGGGGGAGAAATTTTATTTTATTTTTTATTTTATTTTATTTTATTTTTTTTTTCAAGGAATTTTTTTGAGGCGGCGAGTTTGCATATCAAATATGAAACTTTTGGTACAAAAATTTGTTGAAAAAAATTGCATACATGGATTCTTTGTAAAAAAATACCCAAATTCAAAAAAACAATCGGCCGAATTGGAGTCTGGATGAGGGAGATATCGCTGATTTAAAAATTAGCTGTGTTGTAGAAATGTTTTAACATAAATTCGTAGAAAGTGGAACTCCAATTGATTTTGGTATATTCCGTGGAGAATTTTGACAAAATAATTGCAGATCTGATATCCTCTTGAAAATTTACCCAATTTTAAAAAAACAATCAGTCGAATCAGAGTCCGAATGAGGGAGATATCGCTAATTTAAAATCAGCTCTCTTTTTAGAATTGTTTGTGATGGTAGGACAATTGCAGCGCGAATCTGAAATTCGAGAATTCCTAGATCTGTATTTATATCACATGGAAGGATGCAAAATGACTATTCTATTTCTGAAAACAAGTCATAATAAGGTTTCTGAGCAATATTGACCGAATTATGGCAATTTTAAATTTTCGCCAAGTGAGTGATTTTTTTTTTCAAAACCCTCTTCATGGCTTCTAGCAAGATGTTTTTTACATGAAAAAATGATGGGTCGACTATTAATTTTTTTATAGAATCTCATAAATGTGACTTCCCATGGTGTTAGAAGTACAAAATTGGGTATTATTTAAAAAATGAGGTTGTTATATGGTGGAAATCACTTGACAATGAGATTTTGAAGTTATGTCACGCTGAGGAAATTGAAAAACTATTTTTGGACAAATGGTCTCATTCTAGAAAGAAGGAAACCAAAAAACCTAGCAAAGATTTATTTTTACAAGAAAAGATAATGGCCCTACTATTGAAGAATTCATAAGCAGTGAAAAATTCACATATGGGAAAAATTGGAAATGTTTCATATGGCTTGGTTTGCAAGATGAGGCTGCCATATGGTGGAGATCACTTGACAACAAGAAGTTGTACAAACTTTCAAATGAAGAATTTGAAAAATTCCTTTTAGACAAATGGTTTTATGCGGAAAAACAAGATAATGAGAAACATATGGGGCTATTTTCTATTGGTATCTCCTTATTACAGGTTCATGGATATATTCAAAAGGAGAAGATCATTGTGTCTATAAATCTTAGTTGCAAGCAAAATTTTATAAATATTAATTTGGCAAAAAAATTGCAAGTTCCAGCAAAACACATGGAAAACACACAGGTTGATAATGCGGATGTTTAAGTTTATAAATATTTGAATATTTCTATGGATAAGTATGTATTGCATTCTGATTTTTATACTTCAGATATGGCTAATGTGGATGTTGTTTTGGGATACACTTGGATGGAATTTGTTGGTACTATAAATATTAATGTGCAGAAGAAATTCCTGAATCTCTGTTATAAAAAGAATAAAATTACATTACAAGATATTTCTGTCAATAAACAAGTAGAGTCCAAGGAGGCTGAAGCAGAAAATGTTACAAGTACTGATACATCAAATGAAGAATCTGTGGTTGAAGTAATATTGGAAGATAAGCAACAACAACATGCGCCAAAACATGTACCAGATACCAATCAGGCTCCATTAGGTGGTGAATTAAAGAAAGATAAACCATTGGTTAAAACTTTAGCATATACTCACATCACCCAGCAAGAATACAACCAACAAAATGGCAACAAATTAGCCACAAGGTCAACAACCCTTGCACAACAGATAGAGAGGTTTGAAGATCCAGCCACAACACATCAACACAGAAGAACCGTGAGGATCAACTCTTAGCTCAAGCGAGCGAGGTGCCAGCTAGATCGAGTAATCACCTGTCTCTGGGATGGCTAGATGCACGTGCATGGTACCAGTGGACTACTCTATTGAGTAGATCTTATTATTTGTGTTCTTCTTATGTTTCGGGGACGAAACATGTTTAAGGGGGGTGGAATGTAGTATACCTAGGGGGATAGTATGGGGTATAGAGAGAGGTACCCAAGGGAATAAGGTAATAATGGAATGGGCCATAGTTAATAAATAAAGTGGTTAACGCACATCATGTAAGGGACCACAAGTAGTTAGAAATAATGTGATAATCCTATTGTATTAAATAGATGGTATTGAGATAACCATGGTAATGACCCATGGTATTGTATGTATGAATCCTATATAGAGGCTAGAGACTCTCCATTGGGAGATGTCAAGGAATATTGTATGGACAAACATATGGCTTGTGGAATGTTATCCTTCCTTAATGAGTAGTTGTATGGAATTACCCTACCTCAAGGGTTTGATCAATAAGGAAACATTTCATATTATATTATTGGATCGATCTTGTTATTTTTAGGCATTTTTCTATTTTCATATATTTTTAGGTCATATCTATTACATCACCAACACATATACTTACTTGGGGGTGTGATTCTTAGGTACCCACTTCAGTTTGCGACTAGAACTTCAGCCTCGTATCAACAAAGGATATGGATCCTTAGCCCTTCTTGAGAGACAGTGGTTTCGACATCAATTCTAGGACATCTCATCCAAGTTGAGCCTCATGGACACCTTGATTTGTCCCACTGTTCTATATGGCTCAGAGATTTGGGGAAAACCTTTGCTTGAGTTGGATTGGGCTTCAACTGAGAGAGTCAAAATTCTTCTTCTTCATCGCATCATTAGATACAAACAAATAGTACCTCAACTCATCATCCTTGCAGAGTTTAGATCTCAGCCCTTTCACCTTGAGATGATCTTAATATTGGTCTCATTCTTGCATCATGTTCAAGGCTTTGCAGACTTGATAAAGAGTAGGGACTGATATCCTTACTTGGCATATTTATCTTCTAAGATTATTGGTTCGTTCTACTCTCTCAGGTCGAGCTAGATGTTGGTTTATAGGAGTTTCAGATCTCTTAGAGTCAGTGGGCATTAAGTTGGATCATATCCCTCCTTTCCGATATTCCTTAGATGCCCCTGGTCATCTTTTACCTACTAGATAGGAGTTGAACAAGATCATCACGAAGGACCTATAGGCATTTCGTCTAAGTCACCTGGGTCAATCCTCCAGGAGCCTTGCACCCAAAGACAGTGTTCTACGTTGAGCACTTCTTGGAGTTGAGAGACGGGCTCATTGTTCAACACCAGTATACATTTTTCCACTGGATGCATGCTCTTCGCATTCCTCTAGGCCAGTTCAGAGTAGGTTCCCATAGACTTCAAGTAGATATGGACCACTAGATTGATAGACCAAATAGAATTTGCTAGGTATGCCATTTATAGAAAGTGGACACTGAGGTGCAGTTCATTTTTGGATTCCATGTCTACTACGAGATCATAGGAAGGTTCCATTGCTTATTCATAGATTCTCAAACCCTCGCCAACTTTTTTAGGTATCCTGATCAGACGTTTGGCCCTATATATGCAAGAAGCTCTAAGGTTTCGAGCCTATATTCTTTAGCCTCCCATCAGAACAGACCCCACACAGAGGATTGCAACATTTTTCAAGGTACTACCTTCAGGTAGGGGTACCAAGGGACCAAATGATATTAGTTCATACCTAGACTCTAGATCAATGAGGATCCTTCGGACCTCACCCCACCACATGATATTTCAGCAGCAAATCATTCTCAAATCCATTCCTGTGAAATAGACTAGGTGTTCCAAACCTCAGCAATGCATGAACTCTCTCAGGAAATGATTTAGTGGAAAGTGCGAACCAGCCCTTCATCGGGCCAACAAACTTTGTGGAGTTTTCCTCAACATTCTTCATCAACATCGAATGTTATGAGAGATGGGTCTGATCCTCAAACCCATTAACTCCTGGTTCTTCTCCACCATGGCATTACATACATTGTATCTTTTATGTTCATGCATTGTACCTTTTATATTCATGCATTGTATTTTTTTATAGAAGACCTTTTGGTTCTCTCGCATTGTATGAACATCATTGTACTCAATAGTCCCTTTGACCTACTTTGTGGTCAATAGTTAGATATAAATATAATTATCTTATCTTATCTTATTTCCAAGGTGTTCTATGAAAAAGACAAATTTATGTCGGTAAAAAGGAGTCGAGTCATTGGTGCATTAAGTTCCTGCACTAGCTCTATACAAGGTGCCAAGAGTTCCCTTATACTAGCTGAAAGTGTGACTGTTGATTTATGGTGACATTCCTTGCAATCTTCTATCTCATTTTTTACTGAAATTGGTATAAAGGACAAGTATGTTGTTGCCTTGAAATTTCACCATGTATCCAGGTTCACTTTTCTCAATTATTATGTCTTATCATTGATCTAAATATAAAGTTTGTCTTCTCTCATATCTAATATCGACTATCTCATATCAATTTATAATGCAATTTTAGTTAAATACATATATCAATCCATCATGTTGAATGTTATTTATTTTTCCTTTATGCATATTTGCTTGGGAATGAATAACTAGAATGTAATGACCCATTTCGGTTCTTAAGCAAAAGGGTATTTGTATGTATATGATGTACATCACATATCTTACACTATTATACTTATTGAACAATTATTCAAAATAACTAAATTATTTAAGAAGAGAAGCCTAAAAATTCGACACCTCCAAAAGACACATTAAATATTTCATGATTATAAAGTTACTAAGTAAAATTAACACTTTCAATCCCCTTAATGTAAATATGTACAAATATTTATTTTTAAATATTCATTTTTATATATATCTAACAATTGACAACTATTCATTTATTATAAAAATTAAAAATTAAGGCAATGTATTAAGACTCATTTGTTAAATGTTATAATTATAATAAAATAATTTAAAACTTAAAATTCATCCTCGCTTTATATTTAAGATGTAATGTTGAGATTTTCAGTTTTAATAAATTGGGCAAAAATAGGATTTGTTGCTATATTAGCTCTATTTTGTTGGGAAAGAGTTAATGCATCCTATATTTGTTGTGAGAGAATTTATGAGTCAGTTGGATTCTCTTAGCTATAAAATATATGCCCGTACAGATATTGGGATGGAGGTAGAGAGTGTGTGAGGAAATAAATTATTGTAATCTCCTATTTTAATAATAAGATTGCCGATGCCTCTGTTTGGTGGACGTAGCCCAGATTGGTTGGGTGAACCACGTTAAATCATTGTGTCATTTGTGTATGATTTTCTATACTGTATTTGTCTTTTATTTTCCGCTGCGCACTGCTTGCGCTAACAATTGGTATTAGAGCGAGTTGAGGAGCGAGTACGTGCATGCGATAGAGCTGCAGGTGGAGTTTTTTCGAGATTCGGCGATTGGCGTGGTTTCGGGCGAAACAATCGCGCCAATAGTATATAGTGAATGGATTGGCGCGGTTAATTGCTGATCAGGCACGCCAATTGGCGCGGATCCAAGCTTATTAGTCGCGCCAGGGTGCCAATATCCCAATTCGCGCGGATCCGACAGGAATAGTCGTGCCAATTTTAGTACTTAGAGCGATTTTGCTTCTGGCGTGGGTTGTCTGCTATTCAGGTAGCACCAAGTCCCTTTCGGCGCACCAATCGAGGACCATGTTGGTAAAACTGCAATTTTTGTTATCTGTTTTTTATTTATAATTTGCATTTTGTACAACAGAGCGATTTTTGTTAAGATAAAGGCACTATAGTAGAAGGCAAAGGCATTTGTTGTTAGATATTAATTTGATTGATTAACAAGTTGTAATTGGAGATTGTTTTTTGGTTGATACAATATGCCAAAAACTCAGAGTGCTCGTTTTGAGATCGAGAAGTTTAATGGCAAAAACAACTTCGAGATTTGGAAGGTGAAGATGTACGATCTGCTTGTGCAACAAGGCGTGGTGAAGGCATTGATGGGAAAAACCAAACAGCCTTACAACATAACAGATGATGAGTGGGACGAGATGGATGAAAGAGCAGTGAGTGCTATTCGGCTGTGTTTGGCGGATGATGTTTTGTTTAATATCGTGTCGGAGAAAACCGATGTTGGTTTGTGGACGAAGCTTGAGAAGCTGCACATGAAAAAATCCTTAACCAATAGGATTCTCCTGAAGCGACAGTTGTACAGTTTGCGAATGAAGGAAGGTACATCGATTACTAATCATCTGAATTCTTTTAATACTCTCCTGGTGCAATTAGAAAGTATAGAAGTAAAATTTCAATCAGAAGATAAAGCTATTACTTTATTGTGCTTGTTGCCCGAGTCATGGGATCATATTGTTACTTCTATAAGTCTTAGTTCATCAGAAACCCTTGAGTTTGATGATGTAGTTGCATCTTTATTATTTGAAGAAACAAGGAGAAGGTCGAATTTAGAAACCTCTACATCAGAAGCAATGATGGTCAGAGGTCGTTCTAAAGAAAGACGCTTCAGTAGGCAGAGCGACTCACGTTCAAAGTCGAAAGGGAAGAAGAGTAAGGTAAAGTGTTGGTTTTGTGGCAAATCGGGACATTTGAAGAAGGAATGTTGGAAGCGATAGCAAAATTCTAAAGAAGATTCTTCGACAGAAAAGAAAGAAGCAAACACGATAGATACAGGTTCGGCATCTGGTTCAGGTATGAGTGATGAAGTGTTATCAATTAATTTGTCAAATCATGATCAACATTGGTTGTTAGATTCTGGTGCATCAAACGACATGTGAATTCATAGAGAATGGTTTAAGACATATAAATCAATTGATGATGGAGTCGTGTACATGGGTAATGATGTCACATGTAATATTGTGGGAATAGGAAGAATTCAGCTGCAAATGTTTGATGGGACAACTAAGATTTTAACTGATGTAAGACATGTACCAGAATTAAGGAAAAATCTAATTTCACTAGGAGCACTTGACACAAATGGATATAAAACTATAATTCAAGGTGGAGTAATGAAAATTTACAAAGGTATTTTACTAGTAATGAAAGCTAAGAAGGTAGGAAATCTGTTTCAGTTAGAAGGAAGAACAGGGTCAGATCATGTGTCTACGGTGTCTGAACATGACAGTAGTTCTATTCGCTTATGGCATCAAAGGTTGGGCCATATGAGCGAAAGAGGGTTAAAGATTTTGGCTGATCGCAAGTTACTTCCTAATCTAAAGTCTGGAAAGTTAGATTTCTATAAACATTCTCTGTTTGAAAAACAAAGTAAGCAAAAGTTTAAAACATGCAAACATACTAGTAAAGGAATCCTTGATTATATCCATTCAGATGTTTGGGGTCCATCCCCTACAACCTCATATGGTGGCTCGTCATATTTTGTATCGTTTATTGATGATTTTTCTAGGAAAGTGTGGGTCTACATGTTGAAAAGGAAGTCTGATGTTTTTATAGTTTTCAAACAGTTTAGAGCATTGGTAGAAAACATCACTAGTAGAACTATAAAATGTTTAAGAATTGACAATGGTGGTGAGTTTACTTCCAAGGAGTTTGAAAATTATTTCAAGGATGCAGGGATCGAGAGACATAAGACCACTGTTTATACTCCTCAGCAAAATGGAGTTGTTGAACGCATGAATAGGACTCTTTTAGAAAGAGCAAGGAGTATGCTGAGTAACGCGGGTTTGCAGAAGGAATTGTGGACAGAAGCGGTGGCTATAGCTTGTTATGTGATAAATCGATCACCATCAATGGCAATAGGATGCAAGATTCCTCAAGAGGTATGGAAAGGTCACCCTTGTGATTATTCTAAACTCAAAGTGTTTGGTTGTGATGCATATGCTCTAGTGCCTAAACATCAGCAAACTAAATTAGATCCAAAGTCAAAAAGGTATATAGTTGTTGGATATGGTGATGGAACAAAGGGATATAGATTGTGGGATCCTACTACCCGCAAAATCATCATCAACAAAGATGTAAAGTTTAATGAATCCTCTCTTGTACAGTTAGATGTAGATAATAAATTGAAACAGGATGATGTATCTGACTTTCAACACATTCAGTTTTTAACCACTTCTAATGATAGCCTAGATGAACATAGTTTAGATGCAAGTCATGAATAGGTTTCAGAATCAGATCATGAACAAGGTTCAGATGTAGATCATGAATAGGTCTCAGGATGCTGATCATGAAGAAGTTCCTACAGATGATAATCAGCCAATCGAGGAAGCACCAGAAACATCCTTAAGGAGGTCTACAAGAATCAAACACCCTCCTAAAAGGTATGATGATTATGTTACTTCAGTTGCATTTACCGCTAACGACGATGAACCTCTGTGCTATCAGGAAGCTATAGAAGGTTCGAAAAGTGACAAGTGGAAAGCAGCTATGAAGGACGAAATGATGGCCTTAGGTAAGAATGGCACATGGGATCTGGTTGAACTTCCGAAAGACAGGAAAACTATGGGATGTAAATGGGTTTTCAAGTTGAAACGGGGTGTGAATGATACAGAGGACAGGTTCAAAGCAAGGCTGGTCGCAAAAGGGTTTTCTCAGAAAGCAGGCATTGACTTTCATGAGATATTTTCACCAGTTGTTAAAATAGTTTCAATTAGAATTGTGTTAGCATTAGTCGCTTTGCTTGATTTAGAATTGCAGCAACTAGATGTTAAGACTGCGTTTTTACATGGAGATTTAGATGAAGAAATTTATATGGAACAACCGGAAGGGTTTGTTCAACATCGCAATAAGAAATTTGTATGCAGGCTCAAGAAATCATTGTATGATCTGAAGCAGTCGCCTCGGCAATGGTACAAGAAGTTTGATTCTTTCATGTTGAGTCAAAAATATATAAGAAGTGAATATGATCATTGTGTTTACTTTAAGCAATTAAGTAATGGCATATTCATTATCTTATTGTTGTATTTTGACGATATGCTTTTAGCAAGCAAAAGCATAGAAGAGATCAACAGGTTAAAGGCTCAGATGGCAATGACATTTGATATGAAAGATCTGGGAGCAACAAGACAGATTTTGGGCATGGAGATTTTTAGAGACAGGAGCAATGGTAAGCTGTGGCTATCACAACAGAAGTATATTGAGAAAATACTCTTGAGGTTTGGTATGAACAATGTGAAGCTTGTATCAGTCCCTTTAGCTTCCCATTTTAAGCTTTCTTCTAGTTTATGTCCTAATATAGATGAAGAAAAGGAATATATGTCTCGAATTCGGTATGCCAATGTAGTAGGTTGTTTGATGTATGCGATGGTTTGTACTCGACCAGGTATTTCACATGCAGTTGGGGTTGTCAGCAGGTATATGGCAAATCCAGGTAAAGAACACTGGTTAGCAGTGAATTATTGTATCACTTATAATAAAAGTAGTGAATTTGTTTGCGGATATGTTGATTCCGATTTTGTAGGTGATTTGGATAAGAGAAGGTCAACATCAGGGTATGTCTCTACTCTTGCAAATGGAGCTATTAGTTGGATGTCAAAGCTACAGAACATTGTTGCTTTATCCACTACTGAAGCAGAATATATAGATGCTTCTCATGCTTGCAAAGAAGCGATTTGGTTGAAAGGTTTGTTTGGTGAGTTTGGTAGGTTACAGGACAAAATCAAGTTATTTTGTGACAGTCAAAGTACAATACATTTGGCTAAGAATCCGGCCTATCATAGTAAATCAAAGCATATACCAATCAAGTACCATTTTGTAAGACAAGTTATCATTGAAAGGGGAGTCTCTCTTGGAAAGGTGCATACAAAGGAGAATTGTGCTGACATGTTCATGAAACCAGTTTTGTTAGAGAAGCTACGTTGGTGTATGGCTTCTCTTGGCTTGCAGAAAAGATAAAAATAATAAAGAAACAGGGTATCAGGCTAATTGTTGTCAAAGTGGAGATTGTTGAGATTTTCAGTTTTAATAATTTGGGCAAAAATCTCATGTAGGTGACAACAATAGGATTTGTTGCTATATTAGCTCTATTTTGTTGGGAAAGAGTTAATGCATCCTATATTTGTTGTGAAAGAATTTATGAGTCAGTTGGATTCTCTTAGCTATAAAATATATGCCCGTACAGATATTGGGATGGAGGTAGAGAGTGTGTGAGGAAATAAATTATTGTAATCTCCTATTTTAATAATAAGATCACTGATGCCTCTATTTGGTGGACGTAGCCCAGATTGGTTGGGTGAACCACGTTAAATCACTGTGTCATTTGTGTATGATTTTCTATACTGTATTTGTCTTTTATTTTCCGCTGCGCATTGTTTGCTCTAACATGTAATGCCTGTGTAATGCTTTGAAGCAACTTGTAATAAGATGATTAATGAATCAAATTGGATAAGGGTGATGGAAGAAGGCGGCGACCACCTGAAGACAAGTATTTATCCAGGCACAAAATAATAGAAACGGGAAAAAAATTGGACAGAGGAAGAAAATTACAGATAAGAGAAAATTCCATGCCACCAATAAGAAAAAGTCTAGGCTCAATTGTTCTTGAAATTTTTGGCACGAGGGACCAAGGTACTTGAATTCGAAGTACTTTGGAGGTGGATACTAAAGGTGTGTCCAGTATGGCAAGGTGGTTTTGGTCGTTTTGGTAACTTAGCGGGAGCAAAGGTCACAACAGAGCAAATTTTTAGCCATAGAACAATAGAGCAATTGTCAGAAACACCATCAGACAAAATTTCAAGTAAGTACTATCAAATGAATAATTAGATTTCAATTTCTCTGTGAATAACAAATTTTGTTAAATTTTGTTAATATAAATTAGGACTTCTTTGAGTAGGAGTTCCATTGAATTTCCTAAATTGAGTATCTTACATTTGGTATCGGAGCCATTAACAACTGGCATTGTCTTTAGTGGAAAAAATTGTGGTGAAATCCTGATTTGTGTCATTTAAACTAGCTTTTTGACTTTATATATGGATTTAGCGCCATGAGAAACCCCTAGGGCACTTCTATTGTGCAGGTTTACCCATCAAACTTGTGATTTCAATGAATACCTACCAAATTTTAGAGAAATTAGATTGGAAAAATTGAAGAATTTTTTTGAATTGAAGAATTGAACGGTAAAATAATCACACGTTGTATATGGAGTTATGAATAAGCTGGTCCGTTCACCTGATGACTGCTCCATGTTTTTTTTTAAATTGGGGCTTTTGATCCAGTGTTTAGCCTCTTCACTTTGCGTGTCCGTTAACCTAGGTTTCCCTTGTCCACATATTTCAACTTTAAAATCATTATTTCTTTTTAAATCTGTTGCTCTTTAATTCGACGCACTTCATGTTATAATAACAACAAAATCCAAAAACTTATGTTGAATTTAATGCTCATATACTCCATAATTTACTCGTTGTATTAGACAACGATGCTGAAAACTTACCCATAGTGATATCTTATATACCGGCAGGAATATAGATACTCTAGGGGATATTGCACTTAAGAAATTACTAAAATTCTGGAACATAAATATGTCCCAAGCAAACCAATGAACATGGGACGGGCGCGGTATCAACATAGTTCGATCCTTTTTGTTCTGGTCTAACCTTCCTAGGATTCATACGCTATAGTATATATACAAGGGCAGAATAAACATCGTTTTCTTTACCGTAAATAATTAGTGAGGCATTTCAGATTTTTAAATTAATTTTATTTTAAATATAAGAATAATATAAAATATAATTAAAAATCAAATAATAGAGTTGGTATATTGTGTCTTATTCCTTTCTAGGAAGCCCTCTCATTACCTTCTCGGAGTGGATATCACTAGAGAAGAAAGGGATAATGTTATTTTATTTTATATTTAATATATTAATTATTAAAGGTTTAAACAACATAGCTTTATAATCATCTAACAAATTACTACGTTCCATTTTCTTTTGTTGTGAATATTATAGTATAAATATATAAATTTTGGTTATATTTTAAGTGAAGTGTTAGTTTTCATTGAAGAAGGAATATTAAGGAAATATAAAGTAGAAGTGAAAGGAGAAAATTCAACGTTGGAGTTTGAAAAGGATTACCCCAGTTACATTAATAGTTGGCATTAGTGTTGAAATTTTATTACATAAATATTTTTTAATATTATATGAATTTAAAGTATTTATCTAATTTGAAAGAATAAGCTATATTTAATTTTTAAGATTAAAAAAGTAAGTTAATAATAAATTAATATGTAATTGTTGTTAAATAAAATAATTAAAATTATTGTTTAAATAATATATGAATAAAGACTAACTAATTATATATAGTGTGGATGTACGCGAGACATTCCCATTAATCATTTATATCCAATGAATTTATAATAGACAAATAAAAATGTTAGGACAATACTGAATTCATGTCCAATATTACCCTGATAATCAGAACCTTCCGTTCAGTCTTAAATCATGTGATAGAAAGACCCTCTAATGTGTCTATTAGCATCAAAGGAAGAATATAATTATATATATATATATATATAATATATAGATAAATATTATATAATAGATATATCCTTATTGTAATTGAAGTATTCTATTGCTATGAGGAATAATAAAATTTAGTCAATTGTTATGTAAACATAGGTCCTTTCAGTCAAAACTATTCCTTATAGATATGATTCCTTATTGGCCATTTTAATTTGTTTTGAAAATGATTTTGAAATAATATTTATAACATTGATTGTTATGCTAATAAATTATAGTCTTAATATCATTTTCGTCTTAGGTGTCTATCTATATTCTTTATATCTTATTCAAATAAAATATCGGTCTATATATATTTGTTAGGCTACTTAGAAAATTAATCATGTCATTAATGAAGATATCCAAAGTTAATAATCCTTTTCATAACCGCAGTAAGGACTAGAAAATACTAGGAAAATATTATGAAGTAATACTATGGTCTATGAAGACATATGCATTTTGATAAGTATTATCACGCATCAAGATAGATCACCATGCATTAGGAAAAGGAGGTAGCGATACCACCCTCCTGACCTTGGTACCAGTAAGACCTGCCTAGGAGGTAAAAATATAAAAAAAACTATACTCATTTGTGAACTTGAAATTGCAAAATTATATGTTAAATCTGAAAGTATACCTCAATTTTTATAATTTTATTATGTATTCAGGAAACAGTACGATGGTAAGGACATATCAACGACGATGATGTGATCGGGCAGCATCACCGTCATTAACGTCGCCACTATCATCTGGTGGGCCCCAGTATTGCAACAATAATGTTGCAACTCCTGCGCTCCCTTCTTTAATTTTATCAACCCGATAGTTCGTAACAAACTTGGAAGCGACGATGCTATATGCACAAGTACTAGCTCTTGCTACGGCTGTCACTTGATCAGCTGGCATAAGTCCGCTAGAAGCTTAAGCTAACTTCTATGAGCTCTTAGAAGAAGCTTTTAATTGTGATGGATGAAAGCTAACTCAATAGAGGCTAATCTAGTTGCAGGAAGGAGCGGAAAGTTGAAAGGAAATGCAAACCCTAGCAAACCCTAGTTTTATCGACTAACCCTATCGGTGCAAGAAAAGCGATGAAAGTAGTGGAAATGGATGCCATTGACTTCCAGGAAGGTAAAATGCATGTACTAAGCTACTTCTACAGTAAAATTTGGAAAAAACATCTTTTTGTATTTTTGAGTAAGTTGAAAAAATTATTATGCATGTACTTTAACTGTTTTTGACTGTGCAGAGGTGGATTGGCGAAAGGAAATGCTTGCAGGACGTTGGGAAGGTTAGAAGAGGGCCTAAGGGGTCCCTAACACCCTTCCATAGAGTTTCATAGTGATCGGATCTCAAGAAACCGCTTTCGTGAGCTTCTACAGGGAGTCTGTAGGGCATCTACAGGATGTTCCGAAATTTCTACAGGATGTTCTGTAATTTCTACAAGATGTTCCGAAAGGAGCATTTTGGAGGGTTGATGAAGGAAAAATGGTGGGAAAGTGGAAATGGAGGTTGGATAAGGATGTTAAGGGGTTTAGGACTTGGTGAATGAGGTTAAGGAACGATTGGATTTGTTCAAGGATGGAGGGAGCAATGATGCACAAGAATGTAGAAACTAGGGCAAAGTGAGAAAACGTGGAAAATGAGAGGCAAGAATCTGAGTTAGAGGACGAAGTAGGTTGCATGGATGGGTTAAGGATAGATGAGGAGGTATCACAGGTACTCTGCACGTTATTTCCCAAAATTGATCAACAAAGGCTATGCAAACCAAAGATCTAACTACTTTAACCTAATTTGACCTAGAAACCATAAGCATGATGCACAACATTTTATTGGCAGCAAATCACGTAGATCAACTATGGAAACCAAACAAGAATGGATTTGAGCATGTAATCGCAACTAGTATCAACTTCTGCAAATGAGAATCTAACACTAATAATTGCATGATGAAGCAAAGACAATGTTTTTGGTTGCAGCAAGGACACCTTGGTTCCAGCTCATGGTTCCACTGAGGGAGAGGTGAGATCAGAGGTGCTTGATAGCCGTTTTCTGAAGATCTTCTCTGTTATTAACCTATCAAATCAATTTGAACATAAAAAGCCTTTTAATCATCAAAAGCAACCTAAATAACAAAACAAGATTTAAATCTAAATAGCAGATTTTATTCTAAGAATGCAACAAAAAGACATAAAGGTAAACAAAGGAGGTATTGGGCACTTGGGTTGGGCCTAACCCCAAGAGATACAACCTCCTGAGAAAGATTAGAGCTGGTGCAAAGCTGGATTCATCTTTATTGCTCAAGAAATAATAGTTACATCAAAAACTGTCTACAAGAAAAAGCTTGAAAATGTGCTGAAATGCAGAGCTAACCTACTGCCTAAAAAATGACTAAAATCGAACTGCCAACTAGCTAACTTCCGCCAACCCAAATGAGGCACTAAGCCCTCTTATTTATACAAATTGAGGACGCCAACAGTCCTCCTAAACTTTAGGGACTCGGTTGTCAAAACTTGCAATTAACAACAACTTTACTAGCCCTTGCTCGGCTGCCCTTGTGATAATCGATGCAGTGGCCTTTGAACTCCGAGCTGCTGGTGGAGAATTCGAGGTAAGGGCCCATAAATGAAGGGGACACCTTCCTACAAATCCTGTACACGAATTTGGCTGCCAAGTACTCATTTAAACTTTGATTTTGTCTCCAAATTGACTAAAAAGACCGCATAAAGCACACATTAGACTTGTTGGCATAATGACTAACCAAATTCACTCTATTAGCATAAATGTAATCAAAAACATGAAATAAACTAATGAGAATGGTGGATTAATTCGAATTAGGAGGCTGAATGAGCCCATATAATTATCCATTTTTGGGGCTCAGCATCACCCCCCTACTGAAAGTGTTGCTCATCCTCTGAGCAACTAATCTATCTCTTCATCTTTGATGGCCCTGGTGGCATCCCTGTCATGCCAAGCTTTTGAAGTGATGTCCTCTTCTCGGTCATGAAACCATGCTTTTCTTTCTACTTCTTCCCACTACCTGTGCTCCTTTTCTTGTAGCAGTTTTGTTAATGCCTCAACCTCAGCCGACATCTTATCCTCTCTTTGTTGTTCATCAAATGTTTCCTTGTCTTTCCTTCTTTCTGTGATTGTTTGGCTGCCTTTTCCTCCAATTTCTTGATCTCTCTTAGCTTAGCCCTAGTTTCCTGTAGAGAATTCTCAACTTCCTGTAGAATTGTCTTAGCTTCCTTAGAGCTGTCTTTGAGTCCATCATCTGAATTCTCTCTCTCCAAGTGAAGGTTTTTGGCTTCCTCATTCATAGGTGATGGATATCTTTGAAGGAGACTCCTCCTTTTGTTTAGCTATTGTGTCCTTAATGACATTTTGCTCCTTTGACTGTGGCTGGGGTCTGCCTACTTTGATCTGTGTGCTCCTCCTCGCTTTAAAGTACATGGAGGTTTGCCTCTTTCTCTTCCTTTTTGGTCTTGGAGGTGTGCTAATGGTGGCAAGCATAGCTGCTGCCTCCCTGGCCAAAATCTCAGGTGATTTCTCCTCTTGTTGTTCTGTTTTCATGCTTCTTGTAGAAATTGTTTCCATGCTTCCTGTAGAAAGTCCGGTGTCAACTGTTTCGGTCTACTTGGCTGGATGTGTCTTTCCTTTTAATTTTTGTGTGGTTGCCTTGGTTGTGGCAACTTTCATTTAGGCTTTCTTGGCCTTTTTCTTCCCAACATTTTTCCTTTTTCTCCCTCTCTGTTTTTTTTGTTGTCTCCTTTTCTGTCTCATGCTCAACGATCATGTCAAATTCCTCCTTTTCCTTCTATTCTTCCTCTGTTTTTCCCTCTGCTTGAATGTCTTGTGCTCCCTCATCAATGTTCTTCTCAATTTCTTCAGTTGGCATGGTGTTGAGTTTGTGTTTTAACCAAAAAAAAAAAATGCTCAAGTGGGAAAAAAACACAGTCAATCATCGAAATAGAGGACAACTGAATTCGATCTTTTTTGAACCCAAGAAGGAATTTTTCATGTGCTCTTTACAACATCAAATGGCAGTAACTCCCTTGTGTTAAAACTGTTGTTAGCTCGAATTGGTTTGTCTGTTTATGAAAGAAAATTTTTACAAATCAGAGCATAAGGACACTGGTTTTTCAACACATTGATAGATATGTAAATTCAGGTTTTTCCACACACACAGGTTGGTCTCTACTGCTGCATGTCTTCCTTGCAAGGGAATTTTTTAATTTTCTTTTTTAAGACTGATGAGGAGATTTCGGATGCAGAAGAAAAAAATGGGTAAACTCAGTGAATCATGCAGGCAGACTTCCACTGTTCTCAATGCACAGGCAGACTTTTTACTCTCATTTTTCAATTTAATGTCATGTTCAATTCACCATTTTGCACCAACAAATCATGCACAAAGAAGTTTCCCCGATCCTACCTCATTTTGAGCTTGAAATTCGCTAAAAATCCCAGGTTTTCTTTCTGCATGGATGTTTTCTGTGTTTCCAGTAAAAGCTTTCTTGTAGAATGAAACTACGCTTCCTGTAGAGCCCGATAAGCAGGAGGGTTTTAAAAAAATGGCCAAGAAAGACTGGTTCGCTGCTATGGAGGTGGTATGGAGCTTGTTGCAGCTACAATGACGATGATAGAATGGAACCAACAGTGGTGAGAGTTCGATTGGCTGTTTATGGAGATTTCCATTGATGGAGGGTGAGCTGGCCAACTGCACGTTGACCCCATGCAAACCGTTTAAATAGCCACCACTAATCACATCCATCACGTTCGTCAGACTGCTTGTTCTCTACCTATAATCACGTCCATCAATCACGCTGGAGTTTAAACGGTTACCACTACCTGTTTTCAATTTTCTTCCTGAGATGGCTGAGCACACATGTCGTATTCACCCACCGAGCGCTGCTTGAACTGGATGAGGGTGGCTAGTTAGCTGGCCACTGATTCTTTTAATCACAACCATCTCATTGTTCACGCAGTTCTCAAATTACATTCATGCAACAAAGGAACGAGGTTAGTCACGTACCTGGAAGTCGAATGTGGTTGTTGTGAGGTGTTGTGTCCTTTCCTTCTGCTGCATGCATTTGTTTCTGTGGTTGCATGATGGCTTGGTTGCTGATTCATGGCTATTTTTCTTGTGCAGGTATCCTCTGGTTGGATCTAAGCTGCAGGAGCCAGTTTCATCCTTCAGATTTGCACCTTCACGCTGTTGATGCTGGATTTTTGCAGGACAACAACTTTTTTTCTCCATTGCTCCCGAACGATAGGTCGGATTGACCTGAAACTTTTCTAGCATGATTCTATCATTGTTATGCACCTCCCATAGAAAAATTGTGGTCAAAGGATGCACGGATATTGAGAAAAACTGAAAATGACTGAAGATTACAGGGGTCAATTTCTTGGAAACCGTGCATTGGAATCGGCTGAAACTGCTTGGGTAGGTTACTATCACCCATATGCATGTCCCCATAAAACAAATTTTGAAACGAATGCATGGATATGGAGAAAATGCAAAGATGGTTGAAGGTGATGGAGGCTGATTTCTTGGAAACCATGCACCGGAATTGGCTGCAATTGCTCAGGCATGTTGCCATCATCCCTATACAACTCCCCATGTAAAATTTTTGCAAATGGATGTATAGTTTCCAATTTAGGGAAAAAACAAATTTCAGCACTATGTATTTTTGCTTCCAAGCATTTTGCAATTTTTTTTGCATGATAAGAAAAATGAGCTTGGGCTATAATGCAGGCATGGAAATGATGGAAGAGGAGTTTGAAGATTACAAGAGGACTTGTGAACCCTTTAGGAAGCTATCATGTTCGCCAAACTAGCTTTTAAAATCCATTTCTAGCTTCCTATAATTTCTACACGAACTTCCTGTAGAACACACAATTTTTAGGAAAGAAGCACAATGAGATGGAAAAAATAATGGAGAAGGGTGAGGGATGGAAACATGGATGTGGTTTCAGGCCTAACAAATATATTCCAACCTTCAGATGCCCCTCCAAAATCGAATTTGACTCACCCGAAGGTTCTACAGGATGTTTCCTGTAGAAATACAGAATTTCATGTAGAAAGCTCAGAACTTCCTGTAGAAAGCCCAGAACTTCCTGTAGAAGGTGGAATCTCGACCTGAATGTGATCAAATCCTAGGAAAGGCAAGTGGCCATGGATGGAGTGTCTGTAGGGATGTTCTGTAACCTAGTACGGACCCCTATCCTCGTTTTGCGCGACCCTCCTTACCTGCAATGTATTCCCTACAACCTACGATTATTTTACAGAGATTAGGCCTGTTTTCTCTTTGTTTTTTTCTTTTTTTCTTTTTTTTTTGAAAACAACTAGGGCACCTCATGGAGTTTTTCACTCTAATTGTCTGCCCTGGGTGCCTCCAAGGGAGGTTTTCACCCAGGGATCTTATTCTCTTTTTCTTTTCTCTTCTTTCCAACCTATTGACCGCCTCATGGAGGTTTTCAATCAATGAGCCAATCTGAGGCACCTACGAGGAGGTTTTCACCTTAGGTTTTTTTCCTCTTATTTTCATTTTTTCTTTTTTTTCTTTTTCTTTTTTTCTACCTACCCTTCTTGAAAAACAAAATCATTTTCAAGTATAAGAATACTTCCAATGGAGCCATGTGCACATCGAGATTAGAGACAAAATGATGTGGAGGCTTGAATTGCATGCTTTGACAGCTATCTAGATTTAAGAGACCAAATGATTTGAATTTGAAGGGATCAAGCATAGCTGAGGAAGAGAGTACTGCTGCAACTTAGTGACCGTCTGAAACCATATCTCAATATAGCTCTGATATCCTTGGTCCTTTTGCTGACCTGGATCATTCTCCATATAGTCTTCTATCATGACCTTCACATCTTCCTCTTTTTGCTGAGTTTTCTCTTGAATACATAGAGGATTTGATGGTAACCATGAGGGAGCTCTCTCGATCTCTGATTATGATGTCTTCTCTTCATCTAGTGCAGCCCATGGTCCTTTGATCTCCTCTTTTGAATCTTATTTTGCTGGATGTGGTCCTTCAATGCTTTCAAGATAATCTCTTTTTTGCAATACTCTCCCTGAGCTATGGTGAAGATCATTGAGCTCAAGAGGAGTCATTTGAACATGTTGTGCCTCAGCTTTGCAATTGGGTTGAGCTATTCCAATGTGCAGGTTTGGAAATGGTGGTACGGGTAGTTGAGCGGGGGTGTGTATTTGAGATGGATGTGGATGGGATTGTGGATGGGCAAGTGGTTTCCCACTATATACTTGCTGAGCCTGCCTATTATTTGGGTTCGAGTTCGGTTGAGCAGGCATTTGGGGCTGCCTTGGTGGAGCAGGAGGCGATGGTTGCGATTGAGCAGGTGGTGGAGGAAAAGGAGCGGGAGGAGAGTTGTACTGGGGCCACCACCCTTGATGAGGTGCATTCCACAGAGGCTGTGGCTGAGCATAAGAGTGAAATGAATGAGCAGCTGGTTGGGCATAATATGGATATGTGAAGGAACAAGGAGGAGGTGTGGACTAGGAAGAATGACCAGGGGTACCCCAAGAAGGCATGAAAGTGGCTTGATAGGAGTCGTAATAGGTTTGGGATGTCTCTTGCATTCCCTGCTAGTAAGGTATGGGTCCATGTGGCCTCCTATGGTTCATATAATAGAGTGGTTCAGTGGCTCCTTTGGCTCTCCGACGTGCAGCTTTAATTTCGGGCAAGGAAGGGCACTGATTTGTAGGATGGTCTTCTTCACAGACAAAACACACTTCTATGGAGTGCAATGGGCATTCATTCCTAGGATGCTTTCTAGTGCACCTGGGACAAAAGATGGCCCAAGCCCTCTTGGCTTCCTCTTGCTTCCTTTGGATCCGCAAGGTATCCATTTGCATGGCAAGAAACTACCTCATATCGCTCTTGAAATCTTCCATCAAATTTTCACATTCACCTCTAAAGATTGAGTTGGAAGAAAAGGTATTGCTCCCAACATTTCTGTTTGCAGCCATTTTCTCTAGAGGAATGTTTTCTTCTTCTTCTCCCCTAGAGGTTCTGCAAATATGTCTTGTTGTCCACCTAGGGGTTCTTCTTAATCACAACCATCGAAGAAGAGAGAAAGTTGGTTGTGTGAAGTAGTGGGGGTGTTGTGCAAACATTTTTCTTACTTATCTCTACTCCTACAAGGCATGAAAGGAAATCTTTTTGGTTGATTTTTGTTTCTTTTTTCTGCTTGCACCTGCAAAACTGAAATAGATTGAACTACAACTAACTAAAATCTATCTTGCTGAAATGAAAATGCGGAATTGGAATGAAAGCAGGAAAGGACTAATCTATTTTGCTGAAATGAAATTGCAGGAATGAAATGCTAGTCTACGCTTGCAGAATTGAAATTGCGGAATTGAAATGCTAATTTACGCTTGCATAATTGAAATTGCAGAATTGAAATGCTAATCTACACTTGCAAAATTGAAATTGCGGAATTGAAATGCTAATCTACGCTTTCAGAAATGAAATTACGGAATTGAAATGATAATCTATGAAAGCAAGAAATGTCTAATCTACTTTTGCAGAAATGAAATTGCAGAATGGAAATGAAACAATCTACTTTACGCTTGCTGAAATAAACTTCTTCGAAGAAGGTTATAGTAGAAAATAGAAGAAAAGTAGCAATCACCAATACTCTGACACTTCCCCGGCAACGACGCTAAAAAGATGGTGGGCCCCAATATTGTAGCAATAATGTTGTAACTCCTTGGAATCCCTTCTTTAATTTTATCAACCCGGTAGTTCGTAACAAATTTGGAAGCAACGGTGCTATATGCACAAGTACTAGCTCTTGTCGCGGCTGTCACTTGATCAGCTGGCACAAGTCTGCTATGAGATTAAGCCAACTTCTATGATCTCTTAGAAGAAGCTTTTAACTGTGATGGATGAAATATAACTCAACATAGGCTAATTTACTTGCAGAAAGGAGCGGAAAGTTGAAAGGAAATGCAAACCCTAGCAAACCCTAGTTTTACCGACTAACCCTACCAGTGCAAGAAAAGTGATGAAAGCAGTGAAAATGGATGCCATTGACTTCCAGGAAGGTAAAATGCATGTGACTAAGCTACTTCTACAGTAAAATTTGGAAAAAACATCTTTTTGTATTTTTGAGTAAGTTGGCAAAATTATTATGCATGTGCTTTAACTGTTTTTCAATGTGCAGAGGTGGATTGGTGAAACGAAATGCTTGTAGGAGGTTGGGAAGGTTAGAAGAGGGCATAAGGGGTCCTTAACAACCTTCTAGAGAGTTTCACAGTGATCGGATCTCAAGAAACCGCTTTCATGAGCTTCTAAAGGAAGTCTACAGGGCATCTCCAGGATGTTCCGAAATTTCTACAGGATGTTCTGTAATTTCTATAGGATGTTCCGAAAGGAGGATTTTAGAGGGTTAATGGAGGAAAAATGGTGGGAAAGTGGAAATGGATGTTGGATAAGGATGTTAAGGGGTCTAGGACCTGGTGAATGAGGTTAAGGAGCGATTGGATTTTTTCAAGGATGGAGGGAGCAATGATGCACAAGAATGTATAAACTAGGGCAAAGTGAGAAAACGTGGAAAATGAGAGGCAAGAATCTGAGTTAGAGGACGAAGCAGGTTGCATGGATGGGGTAAGGATAGATGAGGAGGTATCACAGGTACTCTGCACGTTATTTCCCAAAATTGATCAACAAAGGCCATGCAAACCAAAGATCTAACTACTTTAACCTAATTTGACCTAGAAACCATAAGCATGATGCACAACAGTTTATTGGCAGAAAATCTTGTAAATCAACTATGGAAACCAAACAAGAATGGATCTGAGCATGTAATCACAACTACTATCAACTTCTGCAAATGAGAATCTAACACTAATAATTGCACGATGAAGCAAAGACAGTGTTTTTGGTGGCAGCAAGGACACCTTGGTCCCAACTCGTGGTCCCACTGAGGGAGAGGTGAGATCAGAGGTGCTTGATAGCCTTTTTATGAAGATCTTCTTTGTTATTAACCTATCAAATCAATCTAAACATGAAAATCTTTTTTAATCATCAAAAGCAACCTAAATAACAAAACAAGATTTAAATCTAAATAGCAGATTTTATTCTAAGAATACAGCAAAAACACATAAAGGTAAACAAAGGAGGTACTGGGCACTTGGGTTGGGACCAACCCCAAAAGCTACAACCTCCTGGGAAAGATTGGAGCTGGTGCAAAGCTGGATTCATCTTTATTGCTCAAGAAATAATAGTTACATAAAAAATTGTCTACAAGAAAAAGCTTGAAAATGTGCTAAAATGCAGAGCTAACCTACTGCCTAAAAAGTGACTAAAAAAATGACTAAAATCAAACTTCCAACTAGCTAACTTCCGCCAACCCAAATGATGCCCTAAGCCCTCTTATTTATACAAATTGAGGACCCCAACAGTCCTCCTAAACTTTAGGGACTCGGCTGTCAAAACTTGCAGTTAACAGCAACTTTACTAGCCCTTGCTCGGTTGCGCTTGTGATAATCGATGTGGTGGCCTTTGAACTCCGAGCGGATGGTGGAGAATTCAAGGTAAGGGCCCATAAATGAAGGGGACACCTTCCTAAAAATCCTCTCCACGAATTTGGCTGCCAAGTGCTCATTTAAACCTTTGATTTTGTCTCCAAATTGACCAAAAAGACCGCATAAAGCACACATTAGACTTGTTGGCATAATGACTAACCCAGTTCACTCTATTAGCATAAATATAATAAAAAAGATGCAATAAACTAATGAGAATGATGGATTAAGTCAAATTAGGAGGCTGAATGAGCCCATATAATTATCCATTTTTGGGGCTCATCATCATCATCGCCATCGCCACCACCATCGAGACCATCATCAATGCCAATCACTCCAGCACCGAAGTTAACTGTTATAATCTACTCGTTGGAAGCCATATTGGAAACATTGAAAGTCCCACCAATAGCTAATACTAAAGAAGAACAACCTCATCCTAAAGAAATAAATCCAACGGAGCCCAAAGGTTTTGATTATAGACAATCAAAGGAAGATATTTCTAGGGAGCTATAGAATATTAAACTCCCAGAATTTTCAGGAGGACGAGCTGGAGAACGAGATGAAGCATGGATAGAAGGAATGAACAGATGTTTTGCGCTAAGAGAGTACTCCTCTACTTCCAAAACAAAAATTGTCTTATTTCAATTAAAGGAAAGCGCCTTGATTTGGTGAGGAAAGCTGAAAAAACAACTACACCTCACAACGGATAATGTTCCTTGGGCATTGTTCAAGTAAAGATTCTGCACTAAGTATTTACCTCCATATTTTCAAGAACAACAAGCCGAGGTTTTTCATACGTTAGTCCAAGGTAACAAAACAGTGGAATAATATGAAATAAGGTTTATGGAGCTTGTGAAATATATTCATTATTTAGATTCTGATGAACATCAAGTTGAGCGCTTCATATATGGGTTAAATCCTTGCATCAAGGCCATGTTTAGGATGTGGAAGACATCATCAGTAGCGAGGCAGTGGAATGTGGCCATTATGTAGAGGAGCATCTAGGAATAGAAAGGGATGTCAGGCCAATAGAAACTCTACAACCAGGGTTTCTAGGAAATACTCCTCAAAACTTCTTTAGGGGAAGTAGTTCAAGGCCACCTCCTTATGGTAATAGATTTGCCCCAAGATGAGTAGGAGCAAGAGCGCCCATGGAAATTAATACTATAGTTGTTGAATCATCAAACACAAGTCCATGGAAATCTCGAGGAACTACTAATAGAGGAATAAATGTGAGAGGAGGTGGCATAAGAGGACGAAGCTCCTTATCTAGAAACTCACAATACAATTCAAGGGGACTTGTTAGCTTGGTTGGTGTTTGGCCCAAAAATGGATCCAAAATACTCCCAATGTAGGAATTTACAGGGTAAGTTCCTCAGACAAAACACCAAAGGACATCGCTCACAAACAGATCACAGATCAATACACCGATGCTTTTGACATGGTTAAAACCCTCAAAGAGGGAAATAGTCCACGGCCTGAGCCAACGCAGCCACTTCAAGCAATTTATTAATAAAATAATGAAATTTTACATAAGCTTCTCTCATGAACAGTTAACCTACAAATGACCCTCCATGCTCTTTAAATAGACCAATCGGGTGTCAAGCCACGGATCAAGTGTCGGTAATACCGAGGAGAGAAATGAACCGTCGGATCACTACATATCGTGACCGTCGGATTGTAAGTTACAAAATGTACAACGGTAAAGAAACACACTTTACCTAACTCTATACCTAACTCTATACTAGACCAAGTTGAACTTAACTATTCCTATGTGTCGGAATATCCTTAACATCCCCCCTTAAGAACAACTAGGGATAGGATTGAAGGATTTACAAATATGACACAATAGGAGAAGGAAGGAGGCACTAGAGCCTATCCCCCCTTAGTGACAACTTCCTGAACTCCAACCATAAATCGATGTTTAGTAAACTTCGCTTTTGTGAGAGCCTTTGTAAAGATGTCTGCAAGTTGATCATCTGTTGAACAATATTGCACTTCGAGAACATGGTCATGAATGAGCTTTCTGATGAAGTGCATGTGTAGTTCAATGTGTTTGCTACACTGATGTTGGACTGGATCTTTGGATAGTTGAATGGCACTTTTATTATCACAGCAAAGTGTAGTCGGATGCTGCTGCTGAAATCCAAACTCTGATAGGATCTGACGAAGCCACAAGGCTTCCTTACTAGCTTCTACAGCACCACGATACTCTGCTTCTACTGAAGAAAGAGAAATGGCACCTTG